>JAEMUL010000064.1:0-26049 GCA_034510155.1 Eucriotettix oculatus | reverse complement strand
CGCTAAATTTCGATATCCACTACCCGAAGGTAAATCAAATGGCGGAGACGATCCGCGCGCCACCTCTCGAGCTTTTCGCCATTAAACTTGTTGATCGACTTTCAGGCGGGATCCCGAAACCCGGAAGTGACGCTCAGCGTCCTCAACCTGGAGGCCAAACTCCAAAACCAGCTCAGCACCAAAATAGTGGCGCTTCCCTGGGAAATGAAAAGGCTGTATGTAACGAGCGAACGAACGAACTCTATGCTGCTGCTGAGCGTCTCGTAACGTTTCGCCATTTTGCTTTCAGCGATCCTCTGCTGCACTCCGTGGTGTGGATCAACAACGACGAAGTCGCTTCCGTCTGGTTGAGTCGAGCGCAAGAAAAGGCCGTCATATACAAATACAACTACGACGAACACAGGACAACGGAAGTGTGTATGACCAAAACTTGTTCACAATGTCATGTTTATTAAGAGGACGGAGAAGGTGAGGACATTTCCGGTGATCTCAACGTCTCCAACCTTCCCCACAGCACGAGTTCATTGTGTGTGTGTGTGCCTTGACGGTGGTTGTATGTATGAGAGTGTGTATCAATATCTACATATTGACACCTCTAAGGGTGGATGTGCGTGCATCTCCCCACAAGTCCTCGCCTCTTCCTTCCCAGACCCTCGTTGGTGACCTGCTGCTGGGGTCAATTGTTTACTTAGCAGAGCAGCAAATTTTGGCTGCTCGGTCCTCGGCTAGCCTTGCTGATCGCTGGACAATGTCTTCCTAACTTTCTGATGAAGGGGAGGGGGAAGGTGCCTCCGAAAATTCAAGTACTCTAAACCTCAGGTAAGTCACCTTCTTTCTATCTCTCTGTCCTTTCCCCATTAATGGTATATATATAATAAAACAAATATTATTAATAGTTATTTTAAATCAACAGAATACATGCAGGTTTAACTTGTATTTGGGTTTTCCAGCATTTTATAAAACTCAATGTTTCCACGGTGTGATCTTCCGCCATCATCAGGTGTACGCTTGACTGTGAAAACCCCAAAATATTTTATTCGTCATTTACGCTGGGAAAGTCTCCACGTTTAACGTGTTTCGATCCTCTGGCGCGCGCAGAATGATATCTATAATGAACGTCGTATATATAGAACGGGGTAATTCTAATTTCGTAGGACCTCGAGGGCCCGGTTAATCCGGCCCGAGGCGTTGATAAAACATGAGGTCGTAACGGGACGCTAACTGAAATTATGTCCAGATATGTTTACTTTTAACAAAAATTTTAATAAACCCCTTGAATAAATAGCTATATATTTAATGCTGACTTTTTTGGCCGTCTTTTCATTCACTTTAAATGTTCAAGTCACAGGATGTAACACCGATCTTCAAATTCATTCTTAAACGAGGTTTTGACGAGACTCGCCGATCACCTGACGATGGCGGAGATGAATTTTGCAGTCGATCGAATAACCTCGTTTTTTTTTACGTACTTAATTTGTTACGTGTGATCGCAGTCGAGATGATAACAGAAGTTGAATACGTGTGGAAGTATTTTTTTTCATCGTTTCTAGATAATTTCCGTACGGGAGAGCAAAGGATGGCTGACCCTTAACTCGCCACCAATTTTTTCCTGGAGGAGGACATCGAAAATGTTATTCGTCGTCCCGCAAGAAGAGGCCGGATTCGGCGAACTGGCGCACATCATCGTCGTCCACTATCCTCCGATAGACTACGGGTTCAAGAGGTTGACGAGGGGCAACTTTGAAGTTACGAAAATTGTGGCTTGGGACGAAATGAGGCATATAATGTACGTGATGTACCTTACCTCTGACAATGTTGAAACTGTATTTTTTCGCATCATAAAATTATATAAACACAATATTTTAGGAGAAAGACGAGAATGCTAAATTGGAACCGTCCGAGGACCTAAGCTAGGTCTCGACTAGGAAATACGTGAAGAATAGACGTTGCGTAAATTGATCACGGGCGTATTTAATTCTAGTCTAAGGAAGTGGCATTTAGCTAATTTTAGAAAGGCGAGAATGTAAAAATGTCGATGCGCCTGAAATAAATTTACGCAATGTATGTTCTCTATGTATTTCCTAGAATTAGGGTGTGAAGAACGTGATTGGCGAAGCCCGGCTCAGGTTTGCGGGAGCGGAGCCGGACCGTGGACGTCGACTCGGTTGGGAGGTCCTGTGTTCGAGTCCCCGGTCCGGTTGACATTTTTACGTTCTTGTCTTTATTCTAAAATTAGCTGTACGCTTTACTGAGCTTCATTTGAAGTATTCTCCCTTCCATAGATTGTAATTTTTGAGTTTAAAGTCTGTCCACCCTTTTTGACAGACGCTCCGCACCCCGTCTCGCAGAGTAGTTATCATTTTGATTGCGATCTGTTTAAAAAATTGCAGTCAGTTAGAATCGTAAATAGATTTAACTAAAATACCAACCAATTTAATAACGTGACGATATCTGATACCTAAAATTTAAATTGTCGGAAGTCGCAAACCGTGAATAAATGATCACACGCGGGAATTATTTGGTTTCCAGATACTTCATCGGCAGAACCGGAACGTATCCTCCGACTCGACATCTGTACAGCATCAGCGACTCTACGGACGGAGCGCCTCACAACGCCTTGTGCGTCACTTGCGCCATGAAGACGGTCTACGCGAACGTCGACTGCATGCACAACGACGCTTCGTTCAGCCACAACGCGACCTATTTTATGGTCGACTGCGGAGGACCCGACGTCCCTGAAATAAGTATCAACAAACACGTGAGCAGTAAAATGTTTTATTTAAAATGACACCGAGGAACTACGCCGAGCATAAAGTCGACAAACCTTTTTTACATTCTAAAATGACAAAATCTCAATTTAAGGATGGCGCCCACATGTTCCTATGGGATAACAATCAGCACATCCAAGTCGCTCTGTCTGAAGTTCCGGACGTCCCGAAGACGATGTTCTTGCAGATCGATCTGCAATATGGATTTAAAGCGCAGGTTAAACTCTTGCTTCCCCCGGATTACAGCTCCAAGAAAAATGATAAATACCCGTTAATTGTCCACGTGTAAGTAAACGGCACCGTGATTAATTTTCATCCCTATTTCATTCACCCCAGATATTTACAATGTCATATAATTTTTTTGTCGTCGACGTAGCGAAGTCCCCTCCGGCTGTATTTCATTCAACCTTAACGTACCCGAGTTCCTTCTTCAATATATTTTATAACCGATGTATACCATCGACCGCTGTAAATATTTACTCATAAATTCTATTCTTGAAAAGACGCACTTTCAGGTTTAGTTTATAATTGCAAGTTAGAACTGGTACAGCCACCTTCTGTCGATATTAACGACGGCTTCACATTTTCAAGGGACGGAGCGCCCGACACGTGCACGGTGACAAACGAATTCTCCGTCGACTGGGACTCCTACCTGGCCGGAAACCACAACTACGTCGTCGCCTACGTCGACGGACGAGGCTCGGGGGCGAAGGGCAGCGAAATTTTGTTCGAGTTGTATAAAAACTTGGGGAACAGAGAAGTTATGGATCAAATTTATATAGCAAAGTAAGAACCAAAAGCTCTGAATTAATAGAATATGCATGACCTTCATTTTGGTTCCCGGTTGTAAAAGTGATTTAATTGACTATTCAAAATCTAAAACAGTCAGTTTGATTTTCTCGAGCAAACCGATAAATTTATTTGAGAAGTAGAGGATGAAAACGCTTGAAATTTTTTTTATCGTATCGTAAGAGTTGAACTGAAATAAACTGTTATTCAGGTATCTCCAAGAGCACTACAAGTTCATAGACGGAAAGCGAACCGCCATATGGGGAAGAAATTACGGAGGTTACGTCTCGGCTTTGGCGTTGATGAAAGACGACGAAAACGTCTTTCGCTGTGGTATATCGGTTTCTCCCATTACGGAATGGATCTATTATGGTAATAAAGCGCTTTAGAAAGAAACTAATTATTATTTTGGCATCAATTTGGAGAAGCTTAGATAACGGGCTGCTTACAGATTCCATTTACGCGGAACGCTACATGGGCCTTCTGAACGAGGATTCCTTACCCCGGTACATCGACTCGGGTCTGACGAACAAGGTGGAGAACCTTCGCCGGAAGAAGTTCCTCCTCGTCCACGGGACTTTCGACAGCGTCGTCCACTACCAGCAGTCCATGGTTCTGGCCAAAGTGCTGGAACAACGAGACATACTTTTCAGGCAACAAGTAAGTGACCGTCACCGCAAATTTAAAATAAATAATTTAGACTTTCCGCGAGATGACGGGATCGGTTCCGCTTACGTTATCGTTTGTGGATGAGAATTTGGTTGGATTCCTTTGCAGACGTATCCGGACGAAGACAACAGATTTTCGCGCGTCCAAGCTCACTTCTACCACACGATGGAGAATTTCTTTGAAGAATGTTTCAAATAACACTCGGCGATGCGTTCCTCAATTTCAAACAAACGCATTTCCCCGCTTGGACGACGCGGAGCGTTCTTACGGACGGACGTTGAGCTGTGAATAAATTGTACAAATATGTTAAGTTTTAGTTGATTCAAATAATATTATATTAGTGGTTTGTATACTAATTTTTTTAAAGGAGATATTTAATTCAAATTTTACACATTGATTTTAAAATATTCCCAGTAATGACTCTGTTCATTTCAACAAAATATTACAATTAATATTTTATAAACAATTTTAATTTTTCAAACTAAAAGCTGTATATTTTTTATTGTGTTAAACTTCACTTTCATTATATTAACTAGTTTCTTTTTTTTGCATGTGCCAAACTCTTCAAATCACGGAATGCGCTTCCTCCATTATTCCCAGGAAACATTTCTTCTCACCCCTTCATTAAACTGTAAGTCTTATAATATTGTTACATCAAATGTAGTTCAGCGTGAACGGTAAGTAGCCTATGAAACTGAAAAATATTTCTTCCTTCACATCGCTTAGGGTTTTACTTCAAAAATTGAACGTGTAACGAATTTAATATCTTAGTATCGAAAAATCACACTTGAGAAAATAACAGTTTTATTAACGGTCAATTACAAAATAATATACAATTTGTAAGAGAATAGAAAGCTATACGATGACGCTATCGTCGTCACACATTTTCCTCATCCGCTGACGGACGCAGGAACAATCGTGTGCTCAATCCTTATCGTCGATGATAACGGTTTCCGGAGCGTCTATAGGACACAAGGAGCGGAGCGGGCCGGAGGCCGTCAATTCCAGCTCCCCGGCCTCGGCGGAAGAAGTCTGTATGAAAGAGGAGTCCGCGCCCACCAAGTTTTCGATGGGTCCGGAGAGGACGTACTGCATACCCGGTTGGAGGGAGGCGGCCAACTGGTCCATCAGGGAACCTTGTTCTGACGACGGGATCGACAGGAACTGCCCGCATCTACCGGCGAACAGAACTTGTCCCGACTGGTTCAGGGAAGCCAAAATTTCGGCGTTACGCAAGTTAGAATCGGTCTCCATTTCAGAGATCGGGGTGTATATGTAAACGGGTTGGGTCTGAATACCGTCCTCTTGAATCGTCTCGACAGCCACGCCGGTTTCCGCTCTGGGACCCTCGGACGTCACGAAAACTTCTTCGCCCAGTTCCAAGACGGCAGACCTGCTGCCGTGCAAAATGTCAGAGTCGTTTTCCACGTGCGGACGGTCTCTCGCAGCCTCGGAGGGCGCGGGGGGGTCGTCTTCGTTTCCGTGAGCTGCCGAGATGGCGACGGGATTCTCTTCCGCTGGCGAAGGGACCGCCGTGTCCCGAGTTTTATGTTGTCGCATGTGGCTGCGCCAAGAATCTTCCCGTACAAACGCGGCGTCACACGCCGTGCACTGATACGACTTGATGCAAAAAGGTTTGGAATGTGTAAGAGCTTTGGTCGTTCTCAGCACGGGATCTTTGGCGGTTCTCGAAGGTCTCCCAGATTTGCAATCGGGGTGTTTGGCCAGCGTATGCTGTCTCAAGTTACCTAAAAAATAGGGGAAACCAATAACTGTGAAGTAATTGTACATTATTATTTTTTTTTGCAATTTTGCATTTAAAATAACTACTCACATTTATTATTATAAACTCTCGTGTATTTTTCCAAAAATAGTGATATGAGATTTAGTTTCATATATATTTAAATACTTCAGTATAACAGGAAACGGGCGACCTTCGCTTACCCAACTTTCGGCACGAGTAACTGCAATGCCTGCAGACAAACGGTTTTTCCAAAGAATGAATCCGTAGATGGTTTTTCATTCCGTGTGTACTTATGCAAGAGTACGAACAAATTCCACACTTCAGGACGACCTCTGATAAATGTAAAAATATGACATATTATTACATGGTTCCACAGGAAGGGGGGGGGGGAGGGTTGAATCTAAGCTAGAAATGGCCGACCTGCGTGAATCTTTTCGTGCTCTTTCGCAGCGCGTTTGGAATTTGAAATGTGATCACAAGAAGAGCACGGGATTGCTTTCACTTCAGAATGGTTAAGTTTCACGTGGATGTTCAAGTTTGCTGAAATGAATAAATTCTAATAAATATATGTAAGATTTGTGCTGTATTGTAAATTAGAAATTCTTTGACATGTGACGGAAATGCTGACTAGACCGTAACGGGAAACCGCAGTCGGTCTCCCGACACGTTAAAAACGGTAACATAATTAGATTCCGATCGGATAACTGTATCGGACAAGATCCGAATTCAATACTTACACTTGATAGCACATTTGTAATCACACAGAGTGCAGGAGTAGGGTTTCTCTCCCGTGTGCATTCTCGTGTGCCGTTTCAAGTCGGAGCTCGTTTTGAACGCAGACGGACAAGAATCGAAGGGGCAGAAGAATGGATTGTCACCTGAAACGAAGCCATTTTAACACGATATCTCTCTCCTGTAAATTTAATTCCGACTCGACATACTAACCGGTGTGGGTTCTGAGGTGAACTGTAAGCTGAGAAGAATCCCGGGACCTGTAGGAACAGATCTGGCATCTGAAATTAAGTTGTTGAATCAGTTATGTGACATAAAATCGGAGTCTTTTACTTTTCTTAACATCGCAGTATATTAAGAGACCGGGTCGGGCAACAAATATTTCTTTCGCAAGCTTTCGTTAAATATGAAATGCCGAATGACCTATTGCACGATTTACACCGGCGGGGACGTTCACCCGAAAGATGGAACGTCGATCTGATTGCGTAACGTTTTGATCGCAGCTGTACCTCGGGAACCGCACGGGGAAAGCCTTCGTTTACTTATTTTCATTAAATACGATCGAGGTAGTACGAAGAAACGCTTGCCGACTTCTGAAAGACGCGACGTAACTCTGGAACATTCGTAATCTTACTTGTAAGGTCGCTCGTCGTTGTGAATCCTCATGTGCTTCCTCAAACTTCCGCTATCGATGGTAGCGTAACTGCAGTGCTGGCACTGGTGGGGCCTGTCGCCAGAATGGATGCGCATGTGCACCTGCAACTTGTCGGCTCTGCTGAATGACCTGTTGCACGATGTACACTGGTAAGGGCGTTCACCTGAGAAGAAATTAAATTTGCATCAGTTGGTCAAGATATTAAAACAACACATGATGTGCACTTATTTCAGTTCATTTGGATCAAATCAAATATCTCAGATTTTAATAAATTTCCGAGTCTACGGTGACCCGAGTGTATTTACTCTATTCTACTGACGACGACCGTACGAAGCTCTTCAGACCCTGATTTACGCGGAGAAAGCGCAAATCTAATGAAAGTCAACTACCAAGAATAAAGCAAAAAACAAGGGGAGCCTTACCGGTGTGTTTTCTCATGTGTCGCACTAGGTCTTTGAAATATCTGGTCGCAAACGAGCAATCCGAGTGCGGACACAGGTGACGTTTCTTGCCTTGTGGCCCGCCGGAATCAAAGTTCTCCAAGGAATGTACTTCTCTCTCGTCAGACGAATTCCGCTGAGATCTTTGTTTACTCGTGCCGTACGGCGCTTTCGCTCCGTTTGATTTTTTCGACGAAGGTTTGTTAATTTTGTTATTTGCGTCATTGGAAACGATGTTAATATTTTCAAACGCATAATTAATCGGCCTCATTATTTTTACCCGTTTATTTGCCATTTCCTGTTTGTGTTCTGAGAAAGAACTGCTATCCAAATTGTTCTGAATCAGAACTGTACCTGCAAGTGAAACATACAATTAAAAAGAAATTAAGACATTACTTATAGTATTATAATACCACGCTCGGTTTCCAACTAAAAGTAGTATGGGTATGAATATCAACTCGAGGTTTACATCATTATACCGAAAGAAAATTTGTTTAAGGAAATATGTCATCAAACGAGGATAATCTTAATTAACTCTGCAGTCGGGAAATAATAAAAATTATTGTATCGAAACCTTCTCTCTCGGGAGCGGCAGAATCGACTACTTCGCTGGCCAGATGATTTGCCAACAACGCCGCAACATCTTCTTCGTCGATCTTAAATTCTCGTCTAGGTTGTTGCTGAATGATCATGGTGTGAACTTCAGACGCAGCCGAGGAATCCGACACGTGACCGACAACTGGCGACGCCGCTTTCTTGTCGGGGATCTCGAGTAAAGGTCTGAGCGTCCCTCCTTCGTAATTTGAAGACCTCTTGAAATTATCGGAGTTTCCCTCAAATATAACACGAAAATATGGCGTTTCTGTAGAGGAGAGATTGTTGTCAGCGCCGGAGGTCAAGTAAGCCAGGCTTTGTGGCGCGACCGACGACCCCACGAGAGGAAGCGAGCTGTGGTGGTTGTCGTTGCAACAAGATTGTTTGTGCTCCACAAACAAGTTAATATCTGAAAAATTTCTTTTACAAGTACCGCAGATGTGGACATCTTCAACGTCGCTTGCAGACGGAGCAAAATTAGGTAACTGAGTAGCGATTCCTGGATTTAATTGAACTGCAACGAAACAAACACAAAAGCGGATTAATTTTTTAGTATTAAAAGTTATTTAAATAACATAGTACTTAATATACATTTGGCAACAACTAAATTGATTGAAATTAACAACAAACAGAGCTTTTATTTCATCAGCTAATTTTTTCAGTGCATAATTTATGTAGTTTTAAATTAACTTTACAAATACAAACAAATAAGCGGCACAAGGACAGTTGCAACTTTTCTGTCAGTTTCCACTTTGGTCGAAATCGTCACCTCAGTGAACGACAACTCCTGACTTCGACAGACAAATTAAATCCCACGTTTGTCGGTTGAAGATGTTGAAATTGTGGCAATAACTACTCGTTTTTTGGCCATGAAATACAAACGTTTCTGCTTGAACTTGTGAATAAGCTTCCACACAAGGCAAAAGCAAATAATGCAATGCAATAACAATGTTTCCTAATTTGATAGACCTCTTTTCCTGGCCCACCGTTAACAAACGTGCACATGTATGAGATATACTAAAAATAGAACTTTATAGGATTAGTTAGAGCAAGTGATGTTGAGACAGTAAAAGAAACGCCAACAGTCGATATAATGAAAGGATAAATGCAACCGTGTGTACTTTAAACTGTTTGATTCTTAACTTGTAAAATGATTGAATCTGGAAGGATACCTGTGAATTGATATTTTATTTGAGACGACTGGTTAAAAGTGTGCGTTTCTCAAATTTATAGTTAAACAAATTGACAGCTCTCCCGACCTTCCTCAATTCCAATATTAAAGAAAGCCATACCGAGCGTAACGCTTCCGGCCCCCGAGCAAGCTTACCCTCGGTACGTCCACATTAAAACGTGACAGTACAGTTTCAAAGTTACTGAAATGCTTATACCGTAAACTTCTGCCCCGAGTGAAGCGATATGCGCGTTCATTCTCTCCGCTCGACGCCTCGCGAGATCATCACGTCCCAATTTATTATTCTACGCTTACTCCGTCCGCCAGGTTTGAATAAAAACATCCGAGAGTCGACAAGATGGCTGCCTTCGCCGGCCACGCAAATCGCGCTTTTGTCTGTTCCAACTTCCTTAAACGGAGGTATGTTTCTAAATAAGTTGACGGCATTGCTCCGTGAACAACGCGACTCGTATTTCTTCTAAAATTGGCCAAAACCAATAGAGAGATATATATGTATAACCTCACTTTTTCAAAATCGATTATTCTCATTTCTTTACTTGTTAAAGACACCCGTAATCATAATAATTTCTGACCTTTGTTACAGTTTCGATGTTTTGTGCTCGCAGACGAGATGGAAAACTATTCCAAATACGCCCAGGCTAAGATACCCTTCTTGGCTCGTTAAGAAAGAGAGAGCCGTAAGTATTTAACTACACTAAAGTAGATATTTTTTTATTTTATTTTTTGTGCTATTCCCATCTTTTGACCATATCATTCATTTATTTTCTAATTATTTCACACAATACAGAGCAAAACAACCGCTGTGTAACCTCAATTCCTGGGATTGCCGGCTGTGTTACGTTGCAAATCTTGGGGTAGAGTTCGGATGTTGCACCTACTCGTCTACATCTAAAGAATTTACCTTCATTTTAACTGCAGGTTACCATTATGAGTCGCTTAACATATAATAATATAATTTTCGTTAATTACTAAACCATACTTTTGAAAATAAAGATCAGGAAAATGAATATGACGTGTTAAGGGCTAACGCTGTTGTGACACACAGCTGGTGAGTATGTGCGTTATCCGAATTGCGCCCCAAATCTTGTTTCGAGAAAGATGCTACGTCTTTACTCGAGGGTAGACGAGCGGAGTAGTTGAGAAAAACTACCGTTATCCTAGCATACTTGTGATTCTATTATCAATGGGGAAAAAGGAGGCAGAGGCCCTATTTGCTCATAAGTATTATGATTCCAAGTCTCGGATGAAGAGGAAAGTTATGCCCAAACTTATTACGTCACGATTAAGCCGCTCCCGACTTTTTAATTAACTTATAGGCTTTATGATTGACACTTTTGCAACATAGTGAAAGTTTTCCCTTCCTTTTAAATAGATTTTTAAAACCCGTTAATTAAAATTTCTTTCGCAGCACCGATCAGGGGATGGGGATAACTCTCCGCCGGTTCCGAATTTGCAACCGCTTACCTCTAACTTGCGATGAAAGTTTGTCACCCGATAACCCGGTTGGTTAAGTAAAAAAAATAAAACCCCTCTTCCCCCCTACAATTGCCACGTCTGTCATGTCGAAAAAGCAGAGTCCGCCGCAGGTGCTCCGTGAATTACGTTTGAAAAAGCCCACCGCCCCACAATTGCCCCCGTGAATTAATGTCTAAAGCTCCGGGCCTTACGTCACGCGTGATGCCGTGCTGTTTATCTCGCCCAAAGTCGACCGTAGGATACTGATAATTGGAAATTATACTCGATTGAAAATAGAATTTTCCCTTCTTTAGACTGGCGACATCTTACGTGTATTATGTGGCAAGCTGTTTACAGAATGTGCGTAATTACAGAGATATATGCTAATAAAATGTGTTCCGACCGCTCGCTCCGCTGTTTTGCCCCGCGCATCACTTCGTAGGCTATTCACACGACGAGCTTTCCGCCGCGGTTGCCCCGTTAGTTACGTAGCGGGTAGCTTACGTGATGCGTCGTGCTTCGTTGCTTCACGTAACGTGATAAGTTTGAATATGTGGGGGTAAAAAATTAAATAGGTCACTAATTAATGTGGTATTATATGCAATTAAAGATAATTTTGCCTTCATTTAAAGAAGTGACGCCAAATATAGCCTCTTCTCAAGATTCACACAAATTATAACTAGAAACATATTATTGTATTCTTTGTAAGTAAAAAAGTGTCTTTTTTTATTTTTTCAGAAATACAATGAAGATCTAACTCAAGATAATGCAAACTTTATAAAAGAAATAGTTCACGATTCATATGGCCCTCCCGCTGTTATATCAGGTCTACAGACGTACCAGTTAAGTCCCTTGAAACAAGAACCTTTGCAACGTTGCGAATGGAAGCCGACATCTAAAAGGACCGGCGTCATTACCAGAAAAATAGGATGCTATCCTATGTGGTTAAAGGATGGAACAAAAATCAACACCACTTTATTACAGGTTATTGTCTGACATATTGAGTAAACATAGGCTCACTTTAAAGGATAATCTATACTAGCTGCCATTCAATTTATATTAGCCTGTCACGGTATTTAATTTGACGGTAATCTTTCTGCCATTTTTGAAAATGTTAACGTCATAACCAACTTGATGACTCTCAGTATATTAAGTCTAGAAATCTACAGTAAGTATTTTTAAGTCCGAAATAAACGTACAATTATTTCGTAGGTCGTCGATAACCATGTAATACGCTACATTCCCCCGCAAGACTTCGACCCTGTTCCGAGACCCAGCATGAGGTTACGAGACTACAAGAGTAAGCAGCGACCCCAAGGATGCCTTCTCGTCGGCGCCGAGAGCACCGATCCTCAAGAGGTGTGTCAATTTTTTTTATTATCGTGAGACCTGTTTCATATACGACCGCCGTTCATCAATTAACAATTTCACCTTTAAGTAACGCGCAGTTTTCCAATTTTAGCTTACTAAAGAGTACTGTGGCCTGTTTAAAGACTCCGGCGTTATGCCAAAGAGAACACTCGGAAGATTTTTAATTACGCCAGATGCCGCCATCCAACCGGGAACTCCGTTGTACGCCTCACATTACCGAGTAGGAGACGTGGTCGACGTTATGGGAAAAACGTGAGATCTTTTTTAAGTTTTGTCCATTTCTTAGCTTTTTAAGAACCGTTGACATTTCTGTACCTTTTCACAGCGTTTACCGAGGATTTCAAGGCGTCATGAAGCGTCACGGTTTCAAAGGACAACCGGCCTCTCACGGCGTGACGAAAACTCACAGGCGACCGGGTAACATCGGCGGAGGAGGAGAGAAAGGCCGCGTTTGGCCCGGTACGAAGCTTCCCGGTCACATGGGCAACAGGATGAGAATTCTGAGGGGTCTCAAGGTACCGAGAATTATGTAAATTTATTTTCGACCCGACCGGTTTCCATCGCCTGACGTACGGCGTCGATTGAGAAATCCTAACTTGTTAATTTTTGTAATGTTTCAGATCTGGAGAATAAACACGAAGTACAACGTACTGTACGTACAAGGGTTATCCGTCGCGGGAGAAACTAATTCCGTCGTGTACGTGTACGACACGTTGCTGCCGCGAAGGTGAGCGCGAGAAGAAACCGTTTCATCATTTATTCGCAGGTGAATTCTTCATCCACGTTAACGCTTTGCCTTTCTTTCTAGGAAACGCAAAGAAGCTCCAAATTTTCCCACATTTTATCCCGAGGATTTAAGCGAACCTTTACCGGAGGACATATTCGACGAAGAAGTTCATCCGTTTGCCGAACAATCGATTTCATTCTCGTGACGTCGAGCGTAAAACACTTTGCGTTTTTCTGTAAAGATTATTTTCATTTTTTATCTGTTTCATTCATTATCTAATTTTCTGTACCATAAAAATGAAATTACAAAATTTATCTAACGTAGCCGGTTTAATTATTTGGCTATCAGTTTCAGACGTATTCTTTACGATAAGCAGCCCGGCACGGGCTCCGTTTCTAAGAAAGTGGTAACGCGTGAAAATTTTAACGGAACCGAAGGAAAAAATTTTGGACGGCGTCTGAAAACTATCTGCAAACGTTATTATTTTCAGTCGCGTTAATCTCGTAGACTCGTTTGATGATATTTAAACGCGCACCTGACAACCATCTAACCGTTTCAAACTGCCACTCAATCGGAAGCGGTTCAATCCGTCGGCAAGCGTCGAGCAATTCGGCCTCCGGAAAATTGAAGGCGACAAAGGAGTCGCGCCACGTCACTTTTACTATTTTTCATCTTCGTTGTTTGTTCTTCTTAATTTCTCAGCATTTTATGTGAAATGTGTACGAGGTTAAAGGTTTCCGTCGGATTTAGTACACAGAGATTGATAATGTTCAAAAAATATAATACTTGATAATAAAGAAACTGCAACTTTTATCTAGAGAGAGGGAGGGGGAGAGGGAATGAGGGGGGGGAGGGAGAGAGAGGGAGGGGGGAGGGAGAGAGTTGATTGTAATAGAAATGAATTGTTAGGTGAACAACCAAAAAATGATTTAAAGAAGACAATAAAGGTATAGATATTTATTGTGTCTTGAAAGTAATAAAGCGGTAAAGTGAGAACTGTACAATTATTTATATCTGGGAGGACTACCGTATTTCGTCCCCGTCGACCCAGTCCCAAATCTTTTCCGCGATGTAGTGCCTCGTGCACAGAATCAGTTTGTGCGTGTTGAACATTTCCACGGATTGTCTGAGCCAGAGTCGCGCTCCTCCTCCTCCGAACAGGGAATGGTACAAAGCTGTCACGGGTTCAGAGGTCCGATCCCCGCCGTCGTAAGATGAGCTGAACATGTTTGCAAGTGACGCAAGGAAGTACCTCGCAAGTGCTTTTAAGGAAGCGATGGTCGCGTCTCGTGAGCCGCCGCCATCTTCCTCGCTCCTCAGACCTGGGATCAGCTCAAAGTATGTGACGTAGCACGCGGCCAAGTCCACCTCGGGCTCGTAATCCACGTACAGGAAGCGCAGTTTCTTGAGCAACTTCCTGGTCTTGAAGGATATTTTATCTCTAATGAGGACGCTCCGGTCATCCGACGTGGAACTGACGAGATGATCTCCACGACGATGATCCTCCTGTGGAAGGAGCCTGCAGCAGCAGCATGCGGGAAGCATCATCATCAGCAACACGAGTCTCGCCTCGTACATGGCTGCGAAATAACAAATTGAAATGGCAATATTACAGACGTATATAATTAATTAGCGTAGTGTATTCCATCCTTGGCCTGAGTCAACTTCGTTTTTCCCCTACTCTGTTTAGAACTCGCTATCCACCCACCTGATTTTCAGCATTCTCCTGTACCAACACTTTTAGCGACGATTTCTTAATATTCGCACTTGATTCCCCGTAAGTAAAGCCTTCCTTGCCTGTTCTACCATCCCTAGTCGAAATATCCGTTTCCCCACCAATCCTCATATTGAACTCTTCCTCCGTGTCATTTTCCTATTATTCTTGTGACTCCTCTAACACTAATAATCAAGTACCTGGCGGTTCCTTGTCCTCAAGTGAAATGCACCTTCCAAGCCGTTGCCCGTTACTTTGGGGTGTGAGGGAGAAGTAGGTCGGCAAGTATTTCGGGAACTTCCTCCCGCTGAAAGGGAAGGAAGGAAACAAAACGTAATTTATAAGCGCCGCTATGTGATCAGATGCGGTGTGAATATTAGGAATGAGGCCCACGATGGAATATGCTGGGCAAACTTGGACCTACATTCATCGTTATAGACAGCCGTGACGTCAGTTCCGCCATATCAGCAGAGGCTACGTTATTTATTCCAACAAACTTTTTCAAATGATATTTGGGTTTGACCGCGCCCTCTATTTCAGGTAAGAGTGTTGGCTTCAGTCTCGAGTTCGATTCCAGACTTGATAACATGAACAGCGTCTTCAGCTACGACGTGACGTCAGCTAATGGAGGTTGGCGGCGTTCAGACATTACACTAAATATAAGTTATATAGTTTTATTTTATAATATAAACTTGCAAGATCCATCAGATAAGAAGATGATATATGAAGTGTAATTTTCCATCCTAAAAGGACACCGAGCTCGTGAATTGGCCTTTTAACTTTACTGTACTGTGGAAGTGTTTGCAGCGGGGGAAAAGCAGATTTTACTCAGGTATGTTGTTCAATCCATATTCCTCTCATTTTCGAACATGATTTGACCAATTTATTTCGTACACAACATTGTCAAAAACCGGAAGGGAAAAAGAAATTATCACACAACTTTGATCTTTATTTAAAGATAATAAGTATCGTCTTTCGCGCGGATGTTGGCAACACTTGCTCGAGTGCAGTTCTAATTGAACCTTCGGAGTGAATTGACGATTATTGTAAAGTGTTGCTTGTGCACATGTCAGTCACCAAATTATACAACCGTGTGCAGGGTTTCACGTCACATTTATTATTTCCCGTGTTGTTGTTGTTGTAGTGGTATTATAACCAGTGCAACCCCTCTTAGAACGTAGGCGATGTCGATGTATCGAAATTTTGAACAAGAGACGTTTTAATGTAGTAAATAAACTTTGTCGAGTCGCATGTAATGTAATGAGTGAGTGAGAAGGCAGCGTCCATTTGCTTTTACCTTACAAACGTATTTCCAGTGGCATTTTGCACGATACAATCGAGGCTTAGCGTTCGTTTCATGAGAATAGGAAAGGGACCCCTAAGTCACTCGCCACGGGATGACCCAACGCAATGTTACGACGTTTGTCGCATATCCGTTCCTCAGTTGCCACATTAGTATTTCTACAGTACAGTGTTGCAATGTATTTTTACTTGATGTACAAATATAAATTTATGGGTTTTAAAATATTTATGGAAGAGAATTTGATATCTAAACGACGTATGCCATGTGAAGTGCGCATTGACGTCATCACAGGTAAACTCGATAACTTAATATTTAAATACGGTCGGACGTTTCTTAGGTAAGTTTTCGAAAAGTTGTTTTTCTCGAGTGTTTACAAGCGAAACCTTGTTCGTATCCTTTTTATCTGAGATTGGGATTTTTTTGAGTTTAATTATATTTTATCAGATTTGTAATCCACACTAATTTATATTAAACCCTTTTTTAAAAAAAAAACAAAACGTGAAGAGTGGTTTGCGCTAACGAGATATATATGAAGCGGTCCGCTAGACCAATAATTTGTTACTTCCAAACGACAGTCACGAGGACACGAACATAGATTTGGTAACTCGCATTCTCTAATAATCTCGGCGTACTGTTTTATTCACGTAATATTGTCTTGTGGAAATATAAAACGATATGTTCAAGTAACGCATCGAATGGTCTCCAAATTCTTTCACAACATTTGCTGGACAAGCATATGCATATGCTAACTGCCTCTGTGAAGGAAATATCTGTACCGCATAACATTAATTAAATTGTATTTTTTATTTCTTATTACTAAGCAGGACGAAGTCGGGATACGTTAATTACAGTCATCTTCTTTATTGGACGAGATAGCGACAGATGGTGTTCAGCTGGAACAATAGAGGCAAATATCCTACCCTCCATATGGAGAGATTTGGGCGGGGCGAGAAGAACAAAACCAGGGTGCACTAACAGCGCTTTACAGAAACGCTTTCTGACGCATTTTAGAAAACAACATTGCAGAATTTAAATCGTTACGCCAATTTCACTGGACGTAAAATGTGATCAAACCTAACCTGACGCCCAGCAAGGTCATGCCTTATTCTTTCTCGCCCCCTCTGGTCGATTTCCCCCCATATTTGATATATTCATTCAATAATATTCCCGATGTAGGATCCCCTTAAATATCTAATTTAATAAATCGGCATTCGTTAAAATTAAAACTTATAATTTTTTTTTATCCCGTATTAATTAAACAGCTTAAATTCATTCTCCCCCCAATTTCTTCTGTAACCTTGTCAAGCTCACGACAGAATTATAATATATAAGCTTATAACCAATATCGCATGCTAATGGAATAAACTTAAAAAAAATTGTTTTATATTAATTTCAGAAATATTAGTATTTTCTTTGCACATTTATGATTTGAATTTTCGTTGGCAAAATTACTTTTACATTTTTCAAAACCTTCCTTGAGTAAACATTTGATGCCAATCTATTTAAATTCCGTCTGATTTGCTATACTATTAAAGCGTAAATTATAAACGTGATTTTTTGTGCTGGATACGGTTTACTTACTCACCCTACGGACTCTTCCTCGGTTCATCTTCCCTTACTTCTCGCTTTTCATTTTCCCATGTGAACCAAATCGTCCAACCTCCCTGATCCGCTTAACGCTTTCCATCCTCGACGGCAATTTATTTTGATTTTAGAAAGCTATCTTTAACGTAAATAACAGAAAATTGTTGATGGAATGATTATTTTGTGACGTTATACAACACGGGAATGCCAAGGATGGATTCTAAAGCAGATTGGGGCAGACGGAGGATTTAGTTGGAGCTTACACAACATGCGTATTGAAAGCAGGTAATAATAGAGTGTAAGAGAACTACGATTTGTACGTAAACCACATATTAATTGTGTATTTAATAACGCCAAGTTAAATTTAAATTGTATTTTTTTGGTTTTAATATTATTTGTGAAAAATTTTGTTGCTTCTAACACGCAATTGATTACAAATGAACTACATATTCATCTGAAAGTAGCTAATGGCAATATGTTCAATTGGCATTGCATTTTTTCACATTAAAATATTTCATATGTGACTTTGTAGCTTTGGAACTATAAGAGTTGTTAATCTGAAGGTAAGAATCTAAATGTGAAATTGGAATTTTTCGTGTAAAAATATTTTAAAGAGAAATGTTTTTATTTTAGTGTTAAAAATTTTTCAAAGTTGTCTCTGTGGATTCTGACCTCCACATGATTACTAAAATCTGATCTTAAACAACATGTATATCGTGTATTTTATAACATTTGCTAATCTGAAAGTAGGTGACGGTAGAATCTAAATTTGAAATTGTTTTCATTTCAAATTAAAAATATTTTAAAGATGAACTTGTACTTTTTTTTTAAAGAAATTATTTACTAGGTGTCTCTGTGATTATAAATATACTACAAATTAGAGCTTGTATATTTTATAGCAGTTGTCAATCTGAAGGACGGTAATGACAGATTAAATATGTGAAGGAGTACTTTTTAGGTCCTAAAAATGTTTCACAAGGACTATTTTTTGTGTTAAAAGTTATTTAAAAGTGATGCTGAGGCTACTGAAAAACATATGATTATAAACATACTACAAATTGTAGCTTGAACAACAGGATTTATTCTGAAGGCAGCTAATGACAAAATCTAAATTGAATATTGTTTTTGTTTACTGTTAAACTATTTTTAAGTCCAACTTGCTTTTTTTTGTGTTAACATTTTTTTCAAATTTGACAATCGTATGTTTACAAATTAGATCTTGAACAACAAATATGTTATGTATTTTATAACAGTTGCTAATCTGAAGGTACGTAATCACAAAATAAAAATTTGAAACGGTAATTTTTAAGCGTTTAAAATATTTTTATGATGAACCTTTTTTTTTAAAGGTGACTCTGTGGCTTCTGACAATCATATTACAACATGTATGTTATCTATATTTTAACAGGTAGCTAATGATAGAATCTGAAATTTTACTTTTCTTGTCTAAAAATATTTAAAAGGAGGGCTCACATTTTTTGTGACGATGAGGCTTTTACGACATTTAAATTCTGTAAAATATAACAGGTATTAATCTGAAGGTAAGTAATTACAAATTCTAAATTTAAAATATTTTAAAGATGAACTTTTATTTCTTTGTTTTAAAGGTGACTCTGTTGGTACTGAAAACTATATGATTACGAATAAACTACAAATTGGAGCTTAAACAACATGTAGGTAATGGTAGAATGTAAATGTTTCTACTTACACACAACTCATTAAAGCTAAATGAACATAATCATTATGTGTTTTATAACAGAAGGTAGCTAATGGCAAATTGTACTTTTTTTGTGTTGAAATATTTCATATGTGACTTTGTGGCTTCTGGAACAATACGTTTGTTGTGTATTTTATAAGAGTTGTTAATCTGAAGGTAAGTAATGACAGAATCCAAATGTGAAATTGGAATTTTTGTGTGAAAATTATTTTAGAGAGAAATTATTTTTTTTAGAGTTAAAAGTTTTGTCTGTGGATTTTGACCGCCATATGGTTAACAAATGTTAATATAGGTAATGAAGTAATCTATATTCGAAATTATATTTTTTGCTGTAATTGAAAGTTGTTTCTATAATGATTTTTTTGTTGATTTATAAAATAAAGGATGAGAAGTTCTGAATACACTGTGTCACGTGGAAGATTCGGTTGCTAAGCGAAATTCAAAAGATCAACGCGAGTTCCGTTGTTTTGTAATTAAATTCAATTCACAAGGCTAAATGAAAAGAAGTTAACCTGTAGTTAAATAATAGAATTCAGACTGATTTCTGCAGATTTGACGCCTTTATTCTTGCAAAACGTGTGCTATATAAATTTGAATTTATAATGTATCAGCCGCGTATTCAATTTTAATGCTTGTCTGATGAAACTCTCCGTGCTAACCTGCCATGTGCTTGCTCTAACCTCCATATTCTGCTTAACTAACTCCTTCCTTGGCCTATCTTCTTTATTGTTACCCACTCATGGTATTGTGAACCGTAAATTATTATTTTTTAGGGGAAAGCTATCTTTATAATAAGTAATTGAAAATTGATTTTAAAATAATTTTTTGTGGCATTGTACAATAAAGGAAGAAACGCTTGTAATACAGTAAGGAGATTGTGACGGATGGAGGATTCGCTAGTTAAGCGGAACTGCGTTTAATTTTAATTACTATTCTTAATGTTGGCAGATCACTTATTATTTTACCTAATGAATCTTCTTCCTAGTAATACTTATTTAGTAAACTTCATCTGAGTCCATGGATCTATGGATCTATGGTGTGTAAATGTAAGATGAAGTATAAAATGGAATTAAAAAATAGAGAAAGTTTTTAATTTTAACTGTAAATATGAAGTTGTTAGTAGTAGAAAATCTGAAATATTAATGCTAGATATGATAGAGATTTTATCAGTTTTGGGAACTATGGTTCAGTTTTATTACTTATAATTATAATTGTAGAGTATTAGGAAATGTTAATTTAAGAAGTTTGTTTAAAAAATGCTGAGAAAAAAATATGTTTTATAAGCCAATTTATATGGGAAGGGTGTGTCTGTATAACTTATGATGACAATAGTATATGTTTATATACTTTAGGTTAAGTGGTATTTTTTTACAGTTTGTTTTAATTAAATTTATATTAATTACGTTCTTTATTATTTTGTTATTGTAATGTCATTGTAATTTTTAATATATTAAATTTAAGACGATTAAACTATAATGGTTTTATTATGAATATTATTAGGTTTGCTTTTATAATTTACTGAGTAGGTTACTACAGTATTAATTACAGTAAAGCGAGATAGAATTGTTGGTAGATTTCACTTACTTTCATTGTAATCATAAGTAGCGAGTTTAAACATTTACTGAATTCTGATTTAAAAATAATAATTTTTAAAAATATAACTATACAACCATAAACTTTAATTATAATTGTCAATAAATAGAAGTAAGGTATTTTTGCAATATCTTAAGTATTATTTAAAAATTAGAATTTTAGAAAGAAAACTATAAATTTAATGTATTTGGTAGTGTTAAGTTTAGTGGTTTGATGTAAAATATATGGTAAAATTTACCAAACAAAAATTTTTTATTTTAATCTAATGTTAGAAGTTGTACATAAATTAAATTTTTAATGTTGATTAGTTTTTGTATTTGTTAATAAATCTAGTTCTTAGTAGTATTCTTAAATTTTATTTTTCTATCAGGTGCTGTATTTTGCCTTAATGTTAACATTATTTAGTTAATGAATTATATGTGAATGTAAGTTTATTTTACAATTTAGACTAAATTTTTGTTTATTGTTAATATTAGATGCCATGAATATCGTTGGGTTATCTAATTTTGGGTATCAATAGCTATATACTAGAAAATCTATCTTGTTAAATATAATGTTGAAGCTTGTGAACGAAATCGTGTGATTAAAGAAAGCAATCTGTAACAAAAGGAATTGAAAGTGGTTTCTATAATAATTTTTTTTGTGGCAATTTAATAGAGAAATGCCCAAGATGTAGCGTGCTAATGAGATTTGGTTGCTAAGCGGCAGTCAGACGACCCATGGGTGTTCCGTTGTGGTATAATTTAATTCAATTCACAATGATTGTGCAATTAAACAGTTAATCATTTCGTTATTGTGCTATTTCTTAAAAAATAAAAGTCTGTTTATTTTGTTTTTGGTCATTTTGTAAGATGAAATTTCTAATTGTGTGGTTTGTTCCAGAAAGTTGTATATGTGTTATTCGTATTTGATTATAACTTGTGGAATTTGTAGGTATGTAAAATGGCGTGCTCTACCTGTGTTCAATATGGCTGGCTTCATCTTAGTAAAATTAATTTACATTCATGCATATAATGACAAGAAAGATAACAAGCCAAAGACATGGTATGTATGGTATCCTTTATTTTGTGATTTTACAATTTTTATTATGCAATAAAAAATTGAAGAGAGTCATGATGCATCCTTGTCCTACTCCTTTCCAATTGTTTTCTGTGTACTTATATGAAACATTGTCTGTTTATTTCAGACAGTATATAATGTATATGTCAAGTGTTATTTTTACTTTAGGTACTTTCATTAACATAATTGATGAAAAATTGTTAATGGAACAACTTTTGTGAAGCTTATAAAATTATCAAAGCCCATTGCATTACGTTATATAAATATATTAAGAAAATTGGAGCTTTTATATTTGATCATTTTTTCCACTTTCTTGTATGACTGTGGATATCCTTCAGGCTGATTTATTTAGATAAAAAGCCTTTATTCTAGATAATCATTGGAAATTGTATTTAGTGTAAGAATCGTGCATATGTTTGTATTTAATGTTTCACTTATCTGATGAAATTCTCTGTGCTTGCCTTTTCATTATCAACTAAATCGTCTAACCTCCGTAGACTGGTTAACGAATTCCATGTTTGGCCTATCTATTTGTTGTTACATGTGATTGTGATTTGTAATTCATTATGATTTAGGAATGCTACCTTTAACAAATGTAATTGACAGTTGTATTTATAAAGATTAATTAAGGAATTTAGAAATGGAGGAGGCCAAGTTTGGAATACGCTAAGCAGATTTTGACGGTTGGAGTTTCGGTTTTTAAGCGTGTCATAAAATCTGTGTGCTTTGCGTTGTCTGTAGTCGTGAGAGTTTGTTTTATTGTAAGTTATTACGTAAATACTAAATTTTGCCAAGGGGAAGCGAAGCGCGGAATGATACAAGAATTTTAAAAAAGTGGGACGGCGCCATATTTGAATTTACTGTACGCTGAGCAGCTAACGAGAAAAGTCGTTATGTAGTTCTCTTCAATCAAGTTCAAAGTTACGTAAAGAAGTTGCATTAATCAGGTCATTTCAAATTTCTTTAACGCAAGACAATATTTTTCTTGTCGCCAGTGTGAAAAAAAGGGACAAATCTATCTGGAACCCGTAGCATTAACAAAGCGTTTAAATACGGCGCCATTTTCTGCGTGTTTATCGCCCGTTACGGGGTATATTTCGTTCGATAAATGTGTGAAAGTCATTTATCTGTTTTTGAAATTCGGTAAGTTGTACGAAAATAATGACGCAGAAATTGCAACAATTATATTGTGTAACTCACCCACAGGTTTTCGTTATTTTTCTAATTAGGATTTAATTTGATCACCAGGAAATGCCTTCAATATACAAGTAAGTTAATTTGAGTATATTTTAAAGAATAACAAGGATTATTTGCAATGAAGTTAACCTGCAATTAAATAGTAAAATGTTTTGTACTGACAAATTCATTAATGTGAAATTTCTCTATAAAGAAAAGTTTGTATCTTTTTCTATGACGCAATTTCTTATTGTATGTTTATTGCCATAATGTTGCACAGGAATTATATTCATTATGTACTTTGAAAAATAGTGCTCTACCTGTTTTTAATAACATCAGTGTATATAATGAGAAATAAGATCATGGCAAAAGATACAGTTTTATCGTTACTTCTTGTGGTCCGTGTCCTTTACTTTATTTTCACGATTTAAAATGTTATCACCTGTTAAATATGTAAGGACAACTTTGTTTGCCTGATGTTGTATACTTGGCTTTAATTGCATATTTACGTCTATTTATTTCAGGCTGTATTTAATCTATATGGCAAGTAATATTATTATAGATACTTTCATTAACATAAAGGATAGAGAATATTCAAAAGGAACAATTTTTTAAAAACCTTATGAAGTGATTAAATCTGAAGGGTGTAATTCATTAAAGATACGGAATGATATGAAATGTTCAATTTTTTTTTACGGTTTGCTATGATTGTGTATTAATTTCAGACCAATTTCTGTGGACAGATTGCACATATTCGTGATAATGGTGGGTTATTATGTTTAACGTCTTCAATGTATCCTCACAGATTTGATTTTAGTTTGCTATGTAAAGTGCCTCATAAAATTGAACATCTAAATAACACAGGGTTTGTATAAAAAAAGTAGAAACAAAGATTTAAATTCAAGACAATTTTGAAAAGGTGACTTAACCGGGAAAGTCTGAAACAAGTTGGGTTGAAGTGAGGTAAAGTGTGTAGCTAAAAAACTGTTTGAAATGTAGACATTGGTTGATATTATTATTAAAGAATAGGTTTTATATAATTTGATTTCATTTATGATATTTACGGTTTGCTTCACATTATACTTAACAATGGTAGTAATTTCATATTAAACATCGCTAACCTCAAATCTGGAAATTTCTTACTAACCTCAAATCTGGAAATTTCTTACGAACCTCAAATGTGGAAATTTCTCGCTAACCCAAATCAAGATATTTCACGCTAACCTCAAATCTGGAAATTTCTTACTAACCTCAAATGTGGAAATTTCTCGCTAACCCAAATCAAGATATTTCACGCTAACCTCAAATCTGGAAATTTCTTACTAACCTCAAATCTGGAAATTTCTCGCTAACCCAAATCAAGATATTTCACGCTAACCTCAAATCTGGAAATTTCTTACTAACCTCAAATCTGGAAATTTCTCGCTAACCCAAATCAAGATATTTCACGCTAACCTCAAATCTGGAAATTTCTTACTAACCTCAAATCTGGAAATTTCTCGCTAACCCAAATCAAGATATTTCACGCTAACCTCAAATCTGGAAATTTCTCGCTAACCCAAATCAAGATATTTCACGCTAACCTCAAATCTGGAAATTTCTTACTAACCTCAAATCTGGAAATTTCTTACGAACCTCAAATGTGGAAATTTCTCGCTAACCCAAATCAAGATATTTCACGCTAACCTCAAATCTGGAAATTTCTTACTAACCTCAAATGTGGAAATTTCTCGCTAACCCAAATCAAGATATTTCACGCTAACCTCAAATCTGGAAATTTCTTACTAACCTCAAATCTGGAAATTTCTCGCTAACCCAAATCAAGATATTTCACGCTAACCTCAAATCTGGAAATTTCTTACTAACCTCAAATCTGGAAATTTCTTACGAACCTCAAATGTGGAAATTTCTCGCTAACCCAAATCAAGATATTTCACGCTAACCTCAAATCTGGAAATTTCTTACTAACCTCAAATCTGGAAATTTCTCGCTAACCCAAATCAAGATATTTCACGCTAACCTCAAATCTGGAAATTTCTTACTAACCTCAAATGTGGAAATTTCTCGCTAACCCAAATCAAGATATTTCACGCTAACCTCAAATCTGGAAATTTCTTACTAACCTCAAATTAAGATATTTCACGCTAACCTCAAATCTGGAAATTTCTTACTAACCTCAAATCTGGAAATTTCTCGCTAACCCAAATCAAGATATTTCACGCTAACCTCAAATCTGGAAATTTCTTACTAACCTCAAATCTGGAAATTTCTCGCTAACCCAAATCAAGATATTTCACGCTAACCTCAAATCTGGAAATTTCTTACTAACCTCAAATCTGGAAATTTCTTACGAACCTCAAATGTGGAAATTTCTCGCTAACCCAAATCAAGATATTTCACGCTAACCTCAAATCTGGAAATTTCTTACTAACCTCAAATGTGGAAATTTCTCGCTAACCCAAATCAAGATATTTCACGCTAACCTCAAATCTGGAAATTTCTTACTAACCTCAAATCTGGAAATTTCTCGCTAACCCAAATCAAGATATTTCACGCTAACCTCAAATCTGGAAATTTCTTACTAACCTCAAATCTGGAAATTTCTTACGAACCTCAAATGTGGAAATTTCTCGCTAACCCAAATCAAGATATTTCACGCTAACCTCAAATCTGGAAATTTCTTACTAACCTCAAATCTGGAAATTTCTTACGAACCTCAAATGTGGAAATTTCTCGCTAACCCAAATCAAGATATTTCACGCTAACC
>JAEMUL010000063.1:20000-26068 GCA_034510155.1 Eucriotettix oculatus | reverse complement strand
TGTGGATGTAGGGGGAGGAGGGGTATACTGGAGCTGTCGGGGGTGCGGTTGTGGGGGTGGTGTGGGGTGTAGGGTCGGCTGGAGGGGGGGGGCGTTGGATGGTGTGCGTACGGTTGGGTGTGGGGAATGTCCGTGGTGTGGGGGGTAAGTGGGAACGTCAAGGTTAGGTGGTGCTTTGGGGGGCGGTGTGGAGGGGGTAGGGGGGGTCTGCGTGTGTTGGGGGTTGGGGGGGGGTAAGGGGTTGCCGGTGGGGTCGTGGGGGTGTAAGAGCTGGGTGGTGAGTGGATGGGTGTGGGGGGTTTGAGTGAACGGGTGGCGGAGTGGGAGGAGGGGGCGGGTAGTGAGGGGGGGGGGGTGTTAGAGGTGGGGGTGGGGGGTCGGTAGGGGCGGAGGGGAGGAGGGGGGGGGGGGGGGGGGGGGTGTTAGGGTGTGTGGGAGGGGGGCTCG
Organism: Eucriotettix oculatus; assembly: GCA_034510155.1. Taxonomy (NCBI): domain Eukaryota; kingdom Metazoa; phylum Arthropoda; class Insecta; order Orthoptera; family Tetrigidae; genus Eucriotettix; species Eucriotettix oculatus. The sequence continues at coordinate 25,621 of JAEMUL010000063.1, read as the reverse complement.
GGGGAGGTTCGGGGCGGGGGGTTGGTGGGGTTGGGGGGGAAAGTGGGTGGGGGGCTTACACGGGGGCAGGGGGGGAAGCGGGGAGAGGGGGGGGGGGGTGGAGGTGGGGGGGGCGCGGGGGGGCGGACAGAGGGGGGGGGGGGGGAGGGGGGGGGCGGGGGAGGGGCGAGGGGATGGAGAGGGCAGGTGTGGGAGGGCGTGGGTCAGGGGCAGGGGTGGGAGATTGTGTTGGGGGGAGGGACGGGGGGTGGGGGTGGGAGGTGGGATGGATGGGGGGGGGGCGGGGGGGGGGGGGGGGGGGGGGGGGGGGGGGGGGGGGGGGGGGGGGGGGGGGGGGGGGGGGGGGGGGGGGGGGGGGGGGGGGGGGGGGGGGGGGGGGGGGGGGGGGGGGGGGGGGGGGGGGGGGGGGGGGGGGGGGGGGGGGGGGGGGGGGGGGGGGGGGGGGGGGGGGGGGGGGGGGGGGGGGGGGGGGGGGGGGGGGGTGGGGGGGGGGGGGGGGGGGGGGGGGGGGGGGGGGGGGGGGGGGGGGGGGGGGGGGGGGGGGGGGGGGGGGGGGGGGGGGGGGGGGGGGGGGGGGGGGGGGGGGGGGGGGGGGGGGGGGGGGGGGGGGGGGGGGGGGGGGGGGGGGGGGGGGGGGGGGGGGGGGGGGGGGGGGGGGGGGGGGGGGGGGGGGGGTGGGGGGGGGGGGGGGGGGGGGGGGGGGGGGGGGGGGGGGGGGGGGTGGGGGGGGGGGGGGGGGGGGGGGGGGGGGGGGGGGGGGGGGGGGGGGGGGGGGGGGGGGGGGGGGGGGGGGGGGGGGGGGGGGGGGGGGGGGGGGGGGGGGGGGGGGGGGGGGGGGGGGGGGGGGGGGGGGGGGGGGGGGGGGGGGGGGGGGGGGGGGGGGGGGGGGGGGGGTGGGGGGGGGGGGGGGGGGGGGGGGGGGGGGGGGGGGGGGGGGGGGGGGGGGGGGGGGGGGGGGGGGGGGGGGGGGGGGGGGGGGGGGGGGGGGGGGGGGGGGGTGGGGGGGGGGGGGGGGGGGGGGGGGGGGGGGGGGGGGGGGGGGGGGGGGGGGGGGGGGGGGGGGGGTGGGGGGGGGGGGGGGGGGGGGGGGGGGGGGGGGGGGGGGGGGGGGGGGGGGGGGGGGGGGGGGGGGGGGGGGGGGGGGGGGGGGGGGGGGGGGGGGGGGGGGGGGGGGGGGGGGGGGGGGGGGGGGGGGGGGGGGGGGGGGGGGGGGGGGGGGGGGGGGGGGGGGGGGGGGGGGGGGGGGGGGGGGGGGGGGGGGGGGGGGGGGGGGGGGGGGGGGGGGGGGGGGGGGGGGGGGGGGGGGGGGGGGGGGGGGGGGGGGGGGGGGGGGGGGGGGGGGGGGGGGGGGGGGGGGGGGGGGGGGGGGGGGGGGGGGGGGGGGGGGGGGGGGGGGGGGGTGGGGGGGGGGGGGGGGGGGGGGGGGGGGGGGGGGGGGGGGGGGGGGGGGGGGGGGGGGGGGGGGGGGGGGGGGGGGGGTGGGGGGGGGGGGGGGGGGGGGGGGGGGGGGGGGGGGGGGGGGGGGGGGGGGGGGGGGGGGGGGGGGGGGGGGGGGGGGGGGGGGGGGGGGGGGGGGGGGGGGGGGGGGGGGGGGGGGGGGGGGGGGGGGGGTGGGGGGGGGGGGGGGGGGGGGGGGGGGGGGGGGGGGGGGGGGGGGGGGGGGGGGGGGGGGGGGGGGGGGGGGGGGGGGGGGGGGGGGGGGGGGGGGGGGGGGGGGGGGGGGGGGGGGGGGGGGGGGGGGGGGGGTGGGGGGGGGGGGGGGGGGGGGGGGGGGGGGGGGGGGGGGGGGGGGGGGGGGGGGGGGGGGGGGGGGGGGGGGGGGGGGGGGGGGGGGGGGGGGGGGGGGTGGGGGGGGGGGGGGGGGGGGGGGGGGGGGGGGGGGGGGGGGGGGGGGGGGGGGGGGGGGGGGGGGGGGGGGGTGGGGGGGGGGGGGGGGGGGGGGGGGGGGGGGGGGGGGGGGGGGGGGGGTGGGGGGGGGGGGGGGGGGGGGGGGGGGGGGGGGGGGGGGGGGGGGGGGGGGGGGGGGGGGGGGGGGGGGGGGGGGGGGGGGGGGGGGGGGGGGGGGGGGGGGGTGGGGGGGGGGGGGGGGGGGGGGGGGGGGGGGGGGGGGGGGGGGGGGGGGGGGGGGGGGGGGGGGGGGGGGGGGGGGGGGGGGGGGGGGGGGGGGGGGGGGGGGGGGGGGGGGGGGGGGGGGGGGGGGGGGGGGGGGGGGGGGGGGGGGGGGGGGGGGGGGGGGGGGGGGGGGGGGGGGGGGGGGGGTGGGGGGGGGGGGGGGGGGGGGGGGGGGGGGGGGGGGGGGGGGGGGGGGGGGGGGGGGGGGGGGGGGGGGGGGGGGGGGGGGGTGGGGGGGGGGGGGGGGGGGGGGGGGGGGGGGGGGGGGGGGGGGGGGGGGGGGGGGGGGGGGGGGGGGGGGGGGGGGGGGGGGGGGGGGGGGGGGGGGGGGGGGTGGGGGGGGGGGGGGGGGGGGGGGGGGGGGTGGGGGGGGGGGGGGGGGGGGGGGGGGGGGGGGGGGGGGGGGGGGGGGGGGGGGGGGGGGGGGGGGGGGGGGGGGGGGGGGGGGGGGGGGGGGGGGGGGGGGGGGGGGGGGGGGGGGGGGGGGGGGGGGGGGGGGGGGGGGGGGGGGGGGGGGGGGGGGGGGGGGGGGGGGGGGGGGTGGGGGGGGGGGGGGGGGGGGGGGGGGGGGGGGGGGGGGGGGGGGGGGGGGGGGGGGGGGGGGGGGGGGGGGGGTGGGGGGGGGGGGGGGGGGGGGGGGGGGGGGGGGGGGGGGGGGGGGGGGGGGGGGGGGGGTGGGGGGGGGGGGGGGGGGGGTGGGGGGGGGGGGGGGGGGGGGGGGGGGGGGGGGGGGGGGGGGGGGGGGGGGGGGGGGGGGGGGGGGGGGGGGGGGGGGGGGGGGGGGTGGGGGGGGGGGGGGGGGGGGGGGGGGGGGGGGGGGGGGGGGGGGGGTGGGGGGGGGGGGGGGGGGGGGGGGGGGGGGGGGGGGGGGGGGGGGGGGGGGGGGGGGGGGGGGGGGGGGGGGGGGGGGGGGGGGGGGGGGGGGGGGGGGGGGGGGGGGGGGGGGGGGGGGGGGGGGGGGGGGGGGGGGGGGGGGGGGGGGGGGGGGGGGGGGGGGGGGGGGGGGGGGGGGGGGGGGGGGGGGGGGGGGGGGGGGGGGGGGGGGGGGGGGGGGGGGGGTGGGGGGGGGGGGGGGGGGGGGGGGGGGGGGGGGGGGGGGGGGGGGGGGGGGGGGGGGGGGGGGGGGGGGGGGGGGGGGGGGGGGGGGGGGGGGGGGGGGGGGGGGTGGGGGGGGGGGGGGGGGGGGGGGGGGGGGGGGGGGGGGGGGGGGTGGGGGGGGGGGGGGGGGGGGGGGGGGGGGGGGGGGGGGGGGGGGGGGGGGGGGGGGGGGGGGGGGGGGGGGGGGGGGGGGGGGGGGGGGGGGGGGGGGGGGGGGGTGGGGGGGGGGGGGGGGGGGGGGGGGGGGGGGGGGGGGGGGGGGGGGGGGGGGGGGGGGTGGGGGGGGGGGGGGGGGGGGGGGGGGGGGGGGGGGGGGGGGGGGGGGGGGGGGGGGGGGGGGGGGGGGGGGGGGGGGGGGGGGGGGGGGGGGGGGGGGGGGGGGGGGGTGGGGGGGGGGGGGGGGGGGGGGGGGGGGGGGGGGGGGGGGGGGGGGGGGGGGGGGGGGGGGGGGGGGGGGGGGGGGGGGGGGGGGGGGGGGGGGGGTGGGGGGGGGGGGGGGGGGGGGGGGGGGGGGGGGGGGGGGGGGTGGGGGGGGGGGGGGGGGGGGGGGGGGGGGGGGGGGGGGGGGGGGGGGGGGGGGGGGGGGGGGGGGGGGGGGGGGGGGGGGGGGGGGGGGGGGGGGGGGGGTGGGGGGGGGGGGGGGGGGGGGGGGGGGGGGGGGGGGGGGGGGGGGGGTGGGGGGGGGGGGGGGGGGGGGGGGGGGGGGGGGGGGGGGGGGGGGGGGGGGGGGGGGGGGGGGGGGGGGGGGGGGGGGGGGGGGGGGGGGGGGGGGGGGGGGGGGGGGGGGGGGGGGGGGGGGGGGGGGGGGGGGGGGGGGGGGGGGGGGGGGGGGGGGGGGGGGGGGGGGGGGGGGGGGGGGGGGGGGGGGGGGGGGGGGTGGGGGGGGGGGGGGGGGGGGGGGGGGGGGGGGGGGGGGGGGGGGGGGGGGGGGGGGGGGGGGGGGGGGGGGGGGGGGGTGGGGGGGGGGGGGGGGGGGGGGGGGGGGGGGGGGGGGGGGGGGGGGGGGGGGGGGGGGGGGTGGGGGGGGGGGGGGGGGGGGGGGGGGGGGGGGGGGGGGGGGGGGGGGGGGGGGGGGGGGGGTGGGGGGGGGGGGGGGGGGGGGGGGGGGGGGGGGGGGGGGGGGGGGGGGGGGGGGGGGGGGGGGGGGGGGGGGGGGGGGGGGGGGGGGGGGGGGGGGGGGGGGGGGGGGGGGGGGGGGGGGGGGGGGGGGGGGTGGGGGGGGGGGGGGGGGGGGGGGGGGGGGGGGGGGGGGGGGGGGGGGGGGGGGGGGGGGGGGGGGGGGGGGGGGGGGGGGGGGGGGGGGGGGGGGGGGGGGGGGGGGGGGGGGGGGGGGGGTGGGGGGGGGGGGGGGGGGGGGGGGGGGGGGGGGGGGGGGGGGGGGGGGGGGGGGGGGGGGGGGGGGGGGGGGGGGGGGTGGGGGGGGGGTGGGGGGGGGGGGGGGGGGGGGGGGGGGGGGGGGGGGGGGGGGGGGGGGGTGGGGGGGGGGGGGGGGGGGGGGGGGGGGGGGGGGGGGGGGGGGGGGGGGGGGGGGGGGGGGGGGGGGGGGGGGGGGGGGGGGGGGGGGGGGGGGGGGGGGTGGGGGGGGGGGGGGGGGGGGGGGGGGGGGGGGGGGGGGGGGGGGGGGGGGGGGGGGGGGGGGGGGGGGGGGGGGGGGGGGGGGGGGGGGGGGGGGGGGGGTGGGGGGGGGGGGGGGGGGGGGGGGGGGGGGGGGGGGGGGGGGGGGGGGGGGGGGGGGGGGGGGGGGGGGGGGGGGGGGGGGGGTGGGGGGGGGGGGGGGGGGGGGGGGGGGGGGGGGGGGGGGGGGGGGGTGGGGGGGGGGGGGGGGGGGGGGGGGGGGGGGGGGGGGGGGGGGGGGGGGTGGGGGGGGGGGGGGGGGGGGGGGGGGGGGGGGGGGGGGGGGGGGGGGGGGGGGGGGGGGGGGGGGGTGGGGGGGGGGGGGGGGGGGGGGGGGGGGGGGGGGGGGGGGGGTGGGGGGGGGGGGGGGGGGGGGTGGGGGGGGGGGGGGTGGGGGGGGGGGGGGGGGGGTGGGGGGGGGGGGGGGGGGGGGGGGGGGGGGGGGGGGGGGGGGGGGGGGGGGGGGGGGGGGGGGGGGGGGGGGGGGGGGGGGGGTGGGGGGGGGGGGGGGGGGGGGGGGGGGGGGGGGGGGGGGGGGGGGGGGGGGGGGGGGGGGGGGGGGGGTGGGGGGGGGGGGGGGGGGGGGGGGGGGGGGGGGGGGGGGGGGGTGGGGGGGGGGGGGGGGGGGGGGGGGGTGGGGGGGGGGGGGGGGGGGGGGGGGGGGGTGGGGGGGGGGGGGGGGGGGGGGGGGGGGGGGGGGGGGGGGGGGGGGGGGGGGGGGGGGGGGGGGGGGGGGGGGGTGGGGGGGGGGGGGGGGGGGGGGGGGGGGGGGGGGGGGGGGTGGGGGGGGGGGGGGG
>JAEMUL010000063.1:7500-10000 GCA_034510155.1 Eucriotettix oculatus | reverse complement strand
GGGTGGGGGGGGTGGGGGGTGGGGGGTGGGGGGGGGTGGGGGGGGTGGGGTGGGGGGGGGTGGGGGGGGGGGGGGGTGGGTGGGGTGGGGGGTTGGGGGGGGGGGGGTGGGGGGGGGTGGGGTGGGGTGTGGGGGGGGGTGGGGGGTGGGGTGGGGTGGGGGGGGTGGGTGGGGGGGGGGGGGTGGGGGGGGGGTGGGGGGGGGTGGGGGGGTGGGGGGGGGTGGGGGGGGGTGGGGTGGGGGTGGGGGGGGGGGGGGGTGGGGGGGGTGGGGGTGGGGGGGGGGTGGGGGGTGGGGGGGGGTGGGGGGGGTGGGGGGGGTGGTGGGTGGGGGGGGGGGGGGGGGGTGGGGGTGGGGGGGTGGGGGGGGGGTGGGGGGGGGGGGGTGTGGGGTGGGGGGGGGGGGGGGGTGGGGGTGGGGGGGGGGTGGGGGGTGGGGGTGGGGGGTGGGGGGGGGGTGGGTGGGGGGGGTGGGGGGTGGGGGGGGTGGGGGGGGGGGTGGGGGTGGGTGGGGGGGGGTGGGGGGGGGGGGGGGTGGGGGTGGGGGGTGGGTGGGGGTGGGGTGGGGGGGGGGGGGGGGTGTGGGGGGGGGGGTGGGGGGGGTGGGTGGGGGGGGGGGGGGGGTGGGGGGGGGTGGGGGGGGTGGGGGGGGGGGTGGGGGGGGGTGGGGGGGGGGGGGGTGGGGTGGGTGGGGGGGGGGGGGTGGGGTGGGGGTGGGGGGGGGTGGGGGGTGGGGGGGGTGGGGGGGGTGGGGTGGGGGGGGTGGGGGGGGGTGGGGTGGGGTGGTGGGGGGGGTGGGGGGGTGGGGTGTGGGGGGGTGGGGGGGGGGGTGGGGGGGTGGGGTGGGGGGGTGGGGGGTGGGGGTGGGGGGGGGTGGGTGGGGGGGGGGTGGGGGGGGGGGGGTGGGGGGGGGGGTGGGTGGGTGGGGGGTGGGGTGGGGGGGGGGGGGGTGGGGGGGGGGGGGTGGGGGTGGGGGGGGGGTGGGGGGTGGGGGGGGTGGGTGGGGGGGGGGGGGGGTGGGGGGGGTGGGGTGGGGGGGGGGGGGTGGGGTGGGGGGGGGGGGGTGGGGGGGTGGGGGGGGTGGTGGGGGGGGTGGGGTTGGGGGGGGGGGGTGGGGGGGGGTGGGGGGGGGGGTGGGGGGGTGTGGGTGGGGGGGGGGGTGGGTGGGGGGGGTGGTGGGGGGGGGGTGGGTGGGGGGTGGGGTGGGGGGTGGGGGGGGGTGGTGGGGTGGGGGGTGGGGGGGGGTGGGGGGGGTGGGGTGTGGTGTGGGGGGGGGTGGGGGTGGGGTGGGTGGGGGGGGTGGGGGGTGGGTGGGGGGGTGGGGGGGGGGGGTGGGTGGGGGGTGGGGGGGGTGGGGTGGGGTGGGGGGTGGGGGGGGTGGGGGGGGGGGGTGGGTGGGGGTGGGGGTGGGGGGGTGGTGGGGGGGGGGGGGGGTGGGGGGTGGTGGGGGGGGTTGGGGGGTGGGGGTGGGGTGGGGGGGGTGGGGGGTGGGGGGGGGTGGGGGGTGGGGGGTGGGTGGGGGGGGGGGGGGTGGGGGGTGGGGTGGGGGGTGGGGGGGGGGGGTGGGGGGGGTGGGGGTGGTGGGGGGTGTGGGGGGTGGGGGGTGGGGGTGGGGGGGGGGTGGGTGGGGGGGGGTGGGGGTGGTGGGGGGGTGGGGGTGGGGGGGGGTGGGGTGGTTGGGGGGGGGGTGTGGGTGGGGGTGTGGGGGTGGGTTGGGGGGGGTGGGTGGGTGGGGGTGGGGGTGGGGGGGGGGTGGGGGGTGGTGGGTTGGGTGGGGGGTGGGGTGGGGGGTTGGGTGGGGGGGGGGGGTGGGGGGGTGGGGGGGGTGGGGGTGGTGGGGTGGGGGTGGGGTGGGGGGTGGGGGGGGTGTGGGGGGGGGGTGGGGGTGGGGTGGGGTGGTGGGTGGGGGGTGTGGGGGGGTGGGGGGGGTGGTGGGGGGGTGGGGGTGGGGTGGGGGGGTGTGGGTGGGGTGTGGGGGGGGTGGTGGGGTGGGGGGGGTGGGTGGGTGGGGGGGGTGGGGGGGGTGGGGGGGTGGGGGTGTGGGTGGTGGGGGGTGGGGGGGGGGGGGTGGGGTGGGGGTGGGGGGGGGTGGGGGTGGGGGGTGGGGGGTGGGTGGGGGGTGGGGGGTGGGGGGTGGTGGGGGTGGGTGGGGGGGGGTGGGTGGTGGGGTGGGGGTGGGGGTGGGTGGGTGGGGGGGTGGGGGGTGTGGGGGGGGTGGTGGGGGGGTGGGGGTGGGGGGGGGGTGGGGTGGGGGGGGGGTGGGTGGGTGGGGGGGGGGTGGGGGTGGGGTGGGGGGGTGGGTGGGGGGTGGGGGGGGTGGGGGTGGGGTGGTGTGGGGGGGGTGGGGGGTGGGGGGGGGGGGTGGGGTGGGGGTGGGGGGTGGGGGGGGGGTGGGTGGGGGTGGGGGGGGGGGTGGGGGGTGGGTGGGGGGGGGGGTGGGGGGTGTGGGTGGGGTGGGGTGGGGGGTGGGGGTGGGGGGGGGGGTGGGGGGGTGGGGTGGG
>JAEMUL010000060.1:0-27484 GCA_034510155.1 Eucriotettix oculatus | reverse complement strand
CCATTCCAGAAGAATAATTCAAGAGATAATCAAAGTTATAAAAACAGAAACGCGGGCGGCCAATAATCTATGCTACAAAAGAGGAAAGAAGAAAAAAAAACTTGTTGCTTTTTTAAGAAAGGGGATAAACGCAACTGCTGTAATTACATACCAATCAAACTGTTTAACTAGCTTTCAAAATATTTGCTATTGTACTGAGTAAACCGCTCACAACATATAGAAGTTAAATTGGGAGATTTTCAAATAGAATTTCGACTAAATGGGCTTACAATGGTTAGTAAATTCACTGTCAAAAACATTTTCCAAAAACAGCATTTGATTCAGTAAATAGAAATAAGGTAATAGAATGCTTGCAGCAGTGTGGTTTGCCAACAAAATTAGTAAGATTCATAGCTTTAACGCTACAAAACAACACAAATTAAGTCAAAATTAATAATAAACTTAGTTCAAAACAGAATCTGGAGTGAAGCAAGGTGATCCACTCTCAGCTACACTTTAGCCTTGTAATCGACAGGATCAAACAGACGACATCCTATAACAGCAGACACCAAGAACGCAAAAATCAGTGACCGAAACTTTCAAACAACTCTGAAATGAGTCTGTCCAATATGGACTCATTATAAACACGAGGAAAACAAAATATCTGAAATGCGCGAAAAACCAAAACAGCTCAGAAAATATTTAAATAAACGACACCCATAGAACAGCTAAAATCATTTAAATACTTGGGAACTATAGTAAATAGTGATAACTCACTTAAAGAAGAGATTAAACATAGAATCATGTTAGAAAACAAAGCTTTTTATGCTAATAAAGAACTCTTCAAAGGTAAGCTAATAACACGGAAATGAAGGGAGAGAATATTAACACTGCCAATTGTCACGTATGCAAGCGAAACATGGCTGCTCAAAGAATCAGATATTCAAAAAACTGCTAGTTTTTTAAAGGAAAATTTTAAGGCCATTCTATGGACCAATAAAAGACACTCATGGGACATGGAGAAAAATGAGAAATGACGAATTGAATAATCTCATAAGAAAATACAATATAATAAATGATTTCAAAGACCAACGTCTGAGGTGGTTCGATCAAGTATATGGGATACCAGAGGAAAGATTTATAAAGCGAATACGCAAGTGGAAACCAGCTGTATGAAGACGTAGAGGAAGTCCCATAAACAGATGGGAGGACGACACAAATCAAGTCTTAGAAAAGATGCAAAACTGGATGAAAAAAATAGAAGAGCGAACCGAATGGAAGAAAATTGTTGTGTAGGCCAAAACATTCGACACATAAAGTTGTAGAGCCTTTATAATAAAAATGCGATCTCAGTTGTCTGCAATTACGACGAAGTATACACCACATACATCAACCAAACAGTATGCTGCTTGATAATTAGATTGAAAACCTGGAACTGCTGAAACTCATACCAACGACAAATCAACCAACATGAACTCGACGCTGTCTAAACTAAGCAGAATCATCACCTAGGCTTTGAACCACTCATTCCATGGGGGAGCCATGAATGCGTCAGCAGGAACTCTGCTTCAAAGAATCGTTCAGTATGAACCAGAGCACTCCAAACAACGACACTATACTTCTCCATTGTAAAGCGATGACCGAATTCATAATGACCATGAAAGGTAGCAGCACAACCGCACGGAATAACAAAAATGTCACACTTATTCAACAACGACGACTAAAAAGTGTCACGAATGCATGTACATGCTAAACCTCGTACCTAATAATCAGTTACACCAGATGGTAAATCAATACATATCCCATGCTTAAAGTACAAACAAATGACTGGATGGAAGACTTAACACGAAAAACGACGTAACAGTCGGGTTAATGTTTGCCGCAATTTTTATAATAGTTGAATTCAGATGGGACAGATTCCTTCCTTCCTTGTTCCAAAAAAACAAGCCACAATAATCAAAAACCTGATTAATTAATGGATAAATCTCGATTAAGTCACGGCGGAAGGTTGAATGTATACATTATATTATTATATGCCGAATAGTACAGTTCGATCTTTGTGTTGCCCACTTCCAGTGGCGCCTCATATGGCACTGCTACCACATAATACAGCACAAAGAAGGATCAGTATGTGGTCGTTACTGGTGATTCAGGGGCGCAAGGGCAGTTTTGTCTTTCAATCACGAATCATGTACTAGAATTATTGTACCACAGATGTGTTGCTTCAGCGCTAAAAGGCAGCCGTTTGAAGTATTTAAAAGACTTATTAAAAAGGTTCTTAAAATAATACAATTCTCTTCCTCAAAAAATAAACATGAGTCAGGTTGACAGTATGAATTATAAACAATATATAATGACAGATAAATGCTTACATTATTGGATACGAAAGTAAACCTCTTTTCATTGTTTAACCAACTCAAACACACAATACACAAAACCGTGAAATAAGAATACATAAATAGCAAATAATACCCTCTACAAACTACGGCAATGACAATAGAGAGCTTTATTAAGGTAAACTATGAGAAGTAGTTGCAGAAACCAAATGAATAATCAGAACGACAGATGTAACCCAACACGATGACTGAAAAGTCAAGAAATATGTATACACCAGGGACTCGATCAAATGAAACATTTACGTTGTATATATCAAACAACTCCTGACCAAAACCCATTTTCCCACTTGCAACGTAGATGCAAAATAATGTGAACTGCTTTCCATATTCCCAAATCGACGCACAAGACAAACAATTCAAAAAACTACTAAAGAGCCACCCGAATCGATCAGATCTTAAATCGACATATTTTTGCAATTGGACAAGCAACTAGACATAATATACAATTGAAAACTAGACCCAAGTACAGAAAAGCCATAATTAAACCGACAATTGATGAGCTGACAATCTTGTTGCTGCATACAACGATAATGCACTGCCTTAGAAAACAACTATCAGTTGATACTGTGATGGACTTTCAGATCAAACAAACTGAAGCTCAAGAAGCTTGTACCAGCCTTTACCCTGATATCATTTATCTCTTCTCAAGAAAATCAATTTATAAATTGCAAGGATAGTCAGATCAGCTCACAAATCAGGAAATCATGTGTACAATTGAACATAACAGGATGCAGACTAAACCAAGAGCTACACATGAAGCACTCATTGAGTTGGTGTGGAGTAAGGAGAAAGAGCAAAGTCTTTCTTTATTACTGGCATATAACCGCTAGCTTGCTTCATCAGTGGTTGTATCTGTTTCTGATACCCTCAAACTGTCAGAGGACAGGTTTCCATAGACATCTTTAAACATTTGTTCAACAATTCTGGGCCCATCTTTCAAGTATCATTTCCTCTAGACTCAGGATTGCACAATCTGCACAAAGTTGCTCTAGGCTGGAATTTCTTTTAGGTCTTTTTTGAATATGAACAATAACCTCTCACATCTCACAACCTCAAAGCTGATTATTTTCCTTCTATTCTTTCTTCTATACTCTCTTCTTTCTTATGCACTCATTTTCTTTTCTTTTACTACTAGGATCTAATGGTCAATCAATACCTGCTGTAACTTCTAACTACCATCAAATTTGACATGTCTTGAATCTACTTAGAGGCAGTCAGTCTGGTTAAAAATATTTCCATTTAATTTTATATATGTCCTTTTTGCCAAAACTTGTACCAACTACTTATTCCCATGTGGCAAAAAATTGAGAAATACAGAAGATTAATTCCGCTATCTTTAAAAAAAATAGCCTTGATAACAATTGATCTTGAAAATCACATCACAAAACTTCATCACTCTTGTCTTCCACTGTCCATGAAACTGTAATTGAAGAACTTTCCTCAGATTCTAAATGTACTCAATCCATGTGATAAGATGTTGCCTATGTTTATTTACCAGTACCAAACAAGTGGGGTTTCTCAAGTCAACTATAGAAGATAACGTGGTGATTAATCTCTATCACTCCTTCCGATGTCCATCTCAGTTCTTCGAAAGTGGTAACACACAATCAGAACATGTCAAGGTTAAGACGTTTCTTGATCCAATTAGTTAGTCCTTAAAATGCATACTAAGGCATCGAAAGTAGGTCAGGAATGTTATTATAAATTTTTGAAAAGATAATTTTTTCCGGTTGGGTTGTCAGTCCAATGCAATTCCCCCAGAGATCCTGGAGGGCCGATGATTTTTTTTAGGGGTTGTCTCCCTTAGTTGGTAGGTCCCCATTTTGAAGCGTGGGGAATTCGCTTTCTCGCCCTTGCATGACTTTGCTAAGTACTCGGAGTACTCATTGCCCAGGAGCCATGACGTGGACATGCATGCATCGGACTTGGTAGGAATAAATGGCATTGCCTGTGTTTTATTAGTACAACTCCACCAACAGGAAATGCACTCACAGGGCCACATACTACCCATTCGGCTCCCATTAGAAGAAAGAAAAATTATATATGAAATTGATGCATAAATATCAACAATCATTGGAGAAATGATAGTTGTTTCGCATGCAATTATTGGTAAATCATTGACATATGAAAAAGGAAACAACTATGTGAATAAAAATGGATAGTTGCAAAATTGTTATTAGATCAGAGAAAAGAGTAATCATGATGATACCTACCTGATAAATTGATTCACCATCTCTCATTTGCTGCATAAATGGCAGTGCATTGTGGCCAAGTCATGTGATCTGTTAGGCTGTTCTCTCAGTTGTCACTGCATGCTAAGGTTCTGAGGTATATTGTTGCAGTAACACAGTGAAACTTAACAACAAAGAACTCATACTCAATATTTAATATTTATCTGTTTGTGCTGCTTTTGTACATTAATTAATATAAGATCATATGAAACCACATTTTGAAGTAGGTGAAATGAAGTGGCAATCAAGAAAGATTCATTTTTTCCATATTTATCAAATAAAAGTAATAATCTTCACCTCATTTGAAACATGATTTGAAAGATAAGGCATTTGAAAGTGTTTGTGAATAATTGTTAGCAGAAGGCTGTAACCACAGTTAAAAATTAAAATTAGAAGTTTAAGCCACTTATAAAATTGAGATTCATAAAATAAAAAAATTAATGAAGATTGGTGCTTCGTTTAACACAACAGATGCCTTTCTATGTAGTATTTTTATGACACGAAATTTTGAACTGTTTCAAGTTACTAGGTATCTTTGAGGTATTTCTAGTTTTATATTGCATGGAATAATTTCCCTCCTCTGTGGTCTAGTGGCTAGCATCACAGCCTTGCTTAACAGAGGTACCGTTTTTTTTTTTGTGGTTTTCACTTAGCAAACTGGATTAAAAGGAAACAGTAATTCAGTAATTAGATAGTCATATCTATGTACCTTCAATGTTAGTGCAACTATAAACACACATAAAAAAATTACATCAACTTCCCTCAGGTTGTTGTCATTTCCCTCTTATTAAACACAGAAAGTAATTCTATTAATACTTTAAATTGTGCAGTCTTAATATTTTGAAGAAAGGGGAAGGGTCTTCGATATTAGCTTCAATTGACTTCTTCATTCCGTCCAACTTCAAAACCCATTTGTGCCTCTTCTTTGAATTTAAATTTAATAACAGAAACTCACTCAGTTCAGCAACTTGCATTCCTGAGACATATGTTTACCAAGTCTGTGATGTCTCTCCTGAAAATGGAAAATAAAATAGGCAAAGGCACATTTATGTAGTTATGTTCCTACTTCAGTAATTGTCACATTTTGTTTCAGCACCCAATGGAGTAATAATTAATAGGTCTCAATCCACCTAGGAATTGGCTAGTGACATAATTATATGAGAAATGGAGCATAATTAATTCCAGATTTGTTAGTCTAGTCGTCTGATATTAAAGTTACTAAGCCGAATAACTCAATAGCCACATTCCAATTACCTGAAAAATCAAATTGCCCCCTTGTTTTTGCTTTTTCAAAATTTGGTGTATTGCTTTGGGTTTAGAGTAGGAGTTGCTAGCAATGCAACATGGAAAAGTTATCATTTCTCAGGAGTGTAGTTTTGTAAACAAGGGTATTATTGCTACTGATTCCTTTTACCCCAAACCAGCACCCAAAGAAGTGATTGTTATTAGCCAATGATTAAGTTTCAATGTAAATTAAATGTATTAAATACATAATTTTTAAATAAAGTAATGTTGGGTCTTTACATGTCACGTCCAAGATAGAATTAAGAGAAAAATAAAATCAGATGAGAAGTTCCACTGCAATTAGCCCTGCAAATCAAAATAACATACATTAATTAAAGAATTTTTGTCTTTAGGTTAAAGTTCAAAATAACCATAATGATGACAAATCGATTAACCCTCTCTTATTGGATGTTTAATAACTCAGTCCATTGCTTTATGCTACCACGAGCAGTTGACAGGATTTGATGAATCTTGTAATGAACAGTTTACACTGTACTGGACAATTGGTATTTATAAGGTGTGAAATACAAGGTAAGTACAGCCTCCAGCTAACTTCAACACCCATAGTATATTTCCTAGTTAATTAAAAAATTTTAGTGATCATAATTAAGCAGTGTTATCCCTTTATTTTAATGTATTACAGCATAAGTTTGGCATTGAATAACAAATTGAAAAATTCAATATTTCATGAATTCAGGCTCCACATTTAATGAATTTGAGTGATCCCATAGAGAAGCAGTGTTCCAATAATGTATATTGAAAATGAAATTTCTTATAAGTTTGCAACACTTACAATTTTATATTGATCAAGTATAACTCACAATGTTTATAAACATCAATTTTACTTCCCTCGAGTTAAGTGAGAAACCAATGTATCTCATTTGATACCTTATAATTTCTCATACCTCAGGTATTTACTTGTACTAATAATTTTTTCACATGAATTGTAGTATTACATATCTAAAACATAGATGCAACAATTTCTCACTTCAGTCCTATTTTATAAGGTATGTTACCACAACTTTAAATAAGAAAGAAAACCAAACAGTCTTACAGCACATCAGATGATTCAGCATCTCTTGAATTTATTGCAGTATTAATTATAACAACTAAATAATACTTGGAAAATTATGTCAGAACTATTTCTTATCTAGGATTATGTTGTGAAGCTGAAAACCCACGAACATTATGTAATTTATATATTTTTATGATGTACTATTAAAAATTTATTGTTATGCTTGCAATATTCAATACTAGAAAAGATTATCAGCTTTTAAATTTTTATTTGTTATAACAGTGGTTCCCAAAAGTTTTTGGTATCCGATTCCTTTAATATATCACAATTTTTACGCTATGCCCCAAGTCAAAGCTTTGATCTACTGGAAGCATTTCAATCCCACTTTTTATTACAGCGACCGCAGAAACACAGCTTTGTATAAATAGCTAACTGAAAATGGAATTCATGATCTTTGAGCTTTACCACTGAGCAACTAATGTTCTTCTAAAGATATAAATTCAGAACGAATTTAGTCTAGAAATGGCTTTAAAGTATTTCTCGAGCTACTTGATAAATTGAAATCTTAAAAACAGACTTTCTAATGAAGTTGACTTGCGTAGTAATATAGATTACAAACTGGCACAACAAAGGAAAAGAATCATTGATATATTCATTAAGTTTTCGTTTCCACAACATTATTTTTTCTAAAAACCTTTGTCAGTGCGTCCATCAGTAAGTCACAGCTGTAGGCGTTGCTGTTGTAATATTTTGGCGCCAACCCTGAAAAAGAGGCGCCACCACGTCATGGCGCAAAATAACGTTAAATAGATTGTCACTGTTGAAATAAAAGTATCACGTTGATCATATATTATTCGTCTACAAATATTATAATGTACGTAAATGTTATGAACGTAATTATTGATTAACTTCCGAGTTTCATATGAAGCAGACACCATTGTTGACCAATAATTACAATATTATTTCACAAATAAATTCGAATCAACCTATGAAGATGATAATAAGCCTATGATGTGTTTTGAGATGCATATCTAAATTAATTTGTTTCTCATTTTATCGTTGGAAAGTAAAGCAACTCGGTTACTTGATCATCAACATGAAACTGAGTTTGTGAAACAATTCTAATACATTTCCTAACACAGAAATAACATTAATTACCTGCGCAATTTTACGGTAGTGTGGCCCTTGTTCTGTGATGTGCTGGCGCATCATTCCTGCTGTAATATGTATTTTTGTATTAACTTAACAAGTAAGAAGCTAAAGTATGATGGCGGAGCACACAATACAGTGTTGCCGATGTAAGTTTCAAAGACATTATTTACTTTTCATGTATGTGCGTACAATATAATATATTTTTAATATATCAATTTGTATTGATAATTCGAATGTTACCACATCTGACAAAATAATATTTTAAAAATCCTAACTTTATTTATCCTCTTTGAGAAAAATGTATTAACATTATATGTATCCTATGCAGTTACTTTTTGTTTCCAACGGAAAAACTCGATGGAAATTTTAGATAATACTGGCAACAGTGTAACGTTCAATAATGTTTGCAAAATACTTTTCTTAAATTTTCTTTTTTTAATAATAAAACGCTTACTTTACAAGTACTTTGAAATGTTATACTTAATTTACTACTATTATTTTATATAAAGAACTAGATAAACAACCTATCATTCTTGGAAAATATAAAAGAGAATTCATAGAATAAATATTTAATTATATTTTTTTTTCATTTAAACAATAAGTTAAGAATTTGTTAAATAATTTAAAATTTTCATTATGTTATCAGTAAATATATTAATCGTTTTTTGAAGGAGCATTATTAAAATTGTTATAGATTGTGCTCCATAATTGATAATAATCAATTTGTCAAAAGTACTCTCATATTAAATATCGTAAGAAGTAGCCAATAAATTTTTCGGATGTGTGCGGTGATGTGAAACCATAAAACTTTTAATAAAAATTTGAAAACCTCACTATAATCAAATCATTGTTACAATTATTAAAAAGTCTTGTTCAATATAAAAATCAGCCGTATAATATTGTTGTTGCTGTTGTGGTATTCAGTCCCAAGACTGGGCTGATGCAACCTTCCATGCTAATCTATCCTGCGCTAGGCTTTTCAATTCTACATAGCTACCACATCCTCCATAATCTACTTAGCTATTTACATTCTTGGTCTCCCTCTTCTGTTCTAACCCCACACTTCCCTTTAATACTAATTTTACAAGACCCTCATGTCTCAAAACGTGGCCTATTAATCTATCCCTTCTCTTGATAAAAGTTTTTGGATTAATTATATTTTTGAACATTAATGTAAAATGTCTTATTTCCATTAGACTTTAATTAAAATTCAGTAGTCTGGAATGATCCAGAAAAAAATAAATGTTTGTACTAATGATCAATCTCTAAATAAAATAAAGGTCGAGTTGGTTCACTTTGTTTTAGAAAATTATAATATTGTTGATTAATAACTTTTCCGGTGTCACTTTCCTGGAACTAGTATCTATTTCCTTTTCCACAAATTTACTATTACTGTCAATAAATTGTTTGCTATACTCATTTGCTGAATTGCTAACTGAGAAATTGCTTTCATATTATTAACGGTCATTTCATGTCAAATCAAAGGGTCGACTGGTTACAAGTCCTCCATATATTGTACCTTTATAGTACATATGAGGATTGTTTTTAAATGATGACTTCATTCAACAGTGGTTGTCTTCACCTAAGCACCTCACTACCAACAGTACTGTTCAAAATCTTACAGAAATATTTTAATGTTTGCTTGAGGCATAAAATTTGAATGCAAATACAAATTTCCCCAGCAAGTGCTTTACCACCCCTCATGTAACAACCTGACAAACTCTAGCAAAACTGTCAGACCTGCTATGCTCTGACCATTGAGCAAGAGTGATGTTTAAGCAGAGCAAGCAGTTGAAGCTCTTGGAGGTCTGAATCAAAACAATTTGTATAATTCATATCAGTTAGAGATTATAGATCTAATCATAGGTTGACTCCCAGTATGATTGCACACACACATTTCCAAACAACAGAATGAGTCACCTGGAAACATCATGTTGAACAGCTATGTAGGCGTACTAACAGTGATATTCTTCAAACTCATTTCACTTCATCATTAAGTATGAATAAATATCAAGACCATACTAGAGATGGGATCACCATCTATTCATGTTGGACAGTGATCACTGAAACAGGCAATAAACCTATATCCAACGCAGGACAATATCGAGCACCAAATGACTTACTCCATAGTACAATCTGTTTCTGATTAGAAATCAAAGGAGAGTGATTGTAATATATTATGCTGTTAATAGGAGGTACTGCCTAGCTCTTGTGAACTACATAGCATTTATTCACTCTTTCAACTTTTCTCAATGTGTAGTTTTGCCATACATACAGTCAACAATAAAATATCATTATACTAATTATGACACAATTAATACAGCTCAAGATAGCATATTTAATGTATCCTATTGATATTAATTAAAATTCATTGACATTTCAAACCTCAAAAGTCTCTGTAGAAACGTTTCTACATATTCTTCACCGGGAAAGCCTTCGTTCTTTAATCTCAAAAGTCTCAATTATACAAAATAAGGATTTTATATAATTGCTTTCCAAAATTAGGATGGTTGAAGAAATTTTCATTGTTTGCCATAGCCATCTATACATCAAAAATCATAAATATTATATTTACAATTTATGAAATAAAAAAATAAGAATGTAAAAATCTCGACTGGACACAGTAATCGACCTAGGGAACTCCAGCTTACTGGATGGTTGCTTTCATCTACTGAGCTAGTCAAGTTCAACTGCTAGATCCAATGCCACATTCTTCACTCTGAAAAAATGTGATTAGTAAATTGCAAGTAACCTTATATTCAATTCTTATATTCTGAATTTAGTTTCATGGCCTTTGGCTGAGCAGTTCTTTTCTTGTTGAATTAAAAAAAATATTATTAATTCAATATTTGTGTCATATGCTGGAGCAGTATAGGTTTAATAAATATATATGGTTATTCATCCTACTTTTATAGAACTATAAAGAGAATAATTTCAAGTTAAATAACATTGACATTAGTCCCTACAGCATTATGTTGTACTTTGACTGTTGTGTAACACTTATAAAATTATTGTAACAGTATATAGATCACCTACAGGTGCCTTACAGAATTCTTGAAACTATTAGTTAGTACCTTCAACTTTAAAAAATGAAGTTCAAATTAAACATTTATGGTGATTTTAATATAGATTTGGTATTGGAAGATACAAAAAACAACAGTTAAAAAACATTAACATTCACTTTCAATTCACATGTGGTAGTTAATTTTCCTACCAGAGTGCAAAACTAAATAGGCACTTCCATAGATAATATGTTCATTGGTATTACACATTATGAGAATAACAGTATTAAGCGATTTCTAAATGGTCCCTCAGATCATGACAATCAACTGCTTACAATTAATGATACATGTTTCAGGTGTGCCCCATAAAATACAGTTAACTATGCAAGGAAAATGGATTAAACTTCTATGAAACTATTTCAGCAAGCACTAAAACAAGAATGTTGGGAGGATGTTTAATGTATAAATAGTGTTAATGGGAACTTTTATTCTTTTTTGAGAACCATTATATTTTGATTTATAATTTCCAAAAACTCATTTTATAAAGTCTAATGATGCTAACATTAACTAATGGCATTAAAGTTTTATGTAAACACAAAAGGAAAATGTATTTGATATTTAAGATAGTCCAAATCACTATATTAGTTACTATTATAAGAAATACTGTCAAAAATTGAACAAAGTAATAAAAGCTGCAAAATGTATGGATTATAGGAAATTAAAAGCCAATTCTTCTAATAAGATTAAAACCATTTGAAAAGTAATAAAAAAAAACAAATAGAAGAAATTGAGTGCATGTACTCAAAACAGTTGAATCTACTAATAAATTTAATAATCAATTTCTAACCACTGCAGAAAAAGTTGGAATTAATCAATATAAAATGCCATACAATTTTTGAAAGAAAACTAATCAGTCCATGAAAATAATCTTATATTTTCATTGACATCCCCAACAGAAATTAAAAGTTGTTGAAAGAACAAAAATTCATCAGGTCATGACAACATTTCCAGCATCATACTAAAACGAATCACAGACAGTGTTAGTTCAGTACATAGTTACACTTTAAATCACTTACTTCTTTCTGGAGTCTCCTAAGAAAAGCTCAAATTTGCCATTGTCACATCATTATTCAAACAAGGGAATAAAGAAAATATTTGAAATTTTTGTCCTATATCATTGTTGCCAGTATTAACAAAAGTTTTTGGAAAAATAATATATAATAGAGTTGTATTGCATCTCAACAATAACAAATTTACTCATCGACCTACAGTTTGGATTTAGAAAAGGATTTTCAACCGATTAAATAAAAAACACAATCCATTAGGTATATTTATGACTTACATTTGTATAGACCATAGCATACTGTAAATGTAATGTAAATGAACTATGGAATTACAGGAACTTCATATTCTTGGTTTTAAATCATACAAAATACAATGCAACAGGTGGAATTAAAGGATTTATTCTCAGGTGAAATGCATGGATCAGATTGGGAAATTATTAAAACTGGAGTCCCAAAGAGTTCAGTATTAGAGCCTTTACTTTCAAAACTGTAGATTTGTCTACCAAGGCCATATTTTTTTGCAGATGACACTAGTATATTAGTAAAATGTAATAAAGACACATTAAACAACATAGATATCAATATGATATTTATAGACTTCAAACAAGCCTATGATAGGATAATAAGGAGAAAACTAGTGAACATTAGAAATCATTTATCATACCAAATAAATTGGTAAGACGAATGAAACAAACTATAATAAAAACAACAAACCAAGTCAAAATTCAGAACCAACTAACAGAAAATTTCGAGACTAATCAAAGACTAAAACAGGGGATGGATTGGCCCCAATATTATTTAATTTTGCTTTAGAGTATGGCATTAGACAAACAAAAATAAGTCATCACAAATAATGGCATATGCTGATGATGTTATAATATCAACAACAGCAGAGGAGACATATAAAGAAACATGCCAAAACAGTTGGTCTAGAAATGAATCTAACAAAAACAAAAATGATGATTCGGTCACTTCAGCACCTAGGAATCAATTGTGTTTTCTCATTTCTCTGCAACAAACAACTCTTTTGAGTTTATGAGAAACCTTTAATTATTTTTTAAAAAACAACTTAATATTACAATTTTTATAGCAAATATTGAAAATATCATTTTTAATATTGATATCACTGATTGGCATAAAATGTAAACAGAAAAATAAATTTTATACAAAATAAAAAAGTAAATAATATTGATATATAACCAAATAAATTTATCTTAAAATATCATAAATTAGGACATGGTAAGGAAAAAATCAAGTATTTAAATGAAAGAAAAGTCTATTTTTTATTAAAGCTAATATAATCAAATCATGAATTTTTATAATTATGATAAAAAACTAACTTAGACAAAAAATACTTATGGAATATTTAGAAATAATCAAGACCTCAAGCAAACAAATCAGGAAATAAATATTTCAACAAATTGATTTAATTTATAGAACAAAATGTGCTTAATAAATTTTTTAATTATTACTTTAATAATCAGATAATAAAAGTGTTAATTAAATATTTAAAAATAACCACCTTCTATTACCAATTATAATTTATCAAAATATTCAAATAAAGCTTTAGATCATTGTAACTATAGTATGCATTATCTTAAAGTCATTGATTGCAAACAATAATTAATGAAATTGGAAAGATAAATTACATGAAAAGTTAATTATTTTGTTCGGGGGTATTACATAGGAAAAAGGTTGTCTTAAGTCATTCAATATTATATCATATTTAATTAAACATAATGATCATTCTTATCTATAGGCTACATTATTGTCATTACTTGTTTTTATATCCTATGCCATATTTCCAGTTCAGCATTTCAATTAAAGTTGCAGGAACATTAATTGATTAAAGCAAGATTTTTGACACAATTGACTAGATCATACTTTTAAATAAACAACAACAATATGATATTAGTGTTGTTTCACATGTCCAACATTCCATTCAAAACTTCTTTGTTCCTTCAACACGTGACAACCATGTCAACACCACTATTGCCCACATTCCCCCATCATCAATATCATTGCTCCTATACATGTCAGTGTTTTTACAACAACAGATGGTTGATTTTGACTTTGGTTTGCATGATTGGAATAGTCCTCCAAACAATTACTTGTTTTGCAAGTGTTGTTCTTGCTAATAAATAGGAAGTGTACCCTGGCAAATGAACAAGATATAAATACAAAATAATGTTACTCTTTATCCTCTCCCCACTCTTCCCCGTAACTATATTTACTAGTATCAATGCCAATGAGTATCCTACTAAATAAATAAATTTATCGGCTCATTGAATAAGTTCTTCACAAACTGTATTTATTTTACTAATTACAGTTAATAATAATAATATGTAATTGTAATAGCTACAGGTAGGCTATCTGTAACCCAGTTCTTTCAGTTTTCCAGTATGGATTTTGGTAAATATATATATATATATATATATATATATATATATATATATATAATTAAAATTCTGAACTTCTTCATTAAGTTGCTTAAAAACAATCTTCAATGTGCTTTTCATTTTTGTTTAATATTACTTCTTTAAACGACAGGAGGATTTCATAATAGTGAAACAGTCGCCATGTTTTATATCAGATCGGCGAACACGTCAAAATTTTATATATTTGGCTAAAATTATTATTTTAATTAAGGATAAATTCTTTTTTGTAGATTGAATTAAAACATAAATAGAAGTTGTCTTCCTTGTATTAGAGTTACAATTATAATCCTAATTTTCGTTTGTTATAAGAGCATTCCTAACGAATTAAATGTAGGGGCTTACCCAATCTGCCTGCAGCATTTATTTTCCGACTAGAAATTATTTTTACAAAGTTATCTGAACGTACAGTAGATGATTTGGAATTCTTAAAATAATTTTTTTATGCTGCCCCGTAATTCTGGATTTTAGCGTATATATGCAGCGTATATAATCAAAAAATTTCCATCAGTTTCGAAAAATTCGAAAATCCTCAGGTCGACTTGTAATATAATAATATTTATTTCTGTCCAATGAAGCAATGAAGCATAATCAGCAAGCACACCTCCGCCTAGCTCTAGCAATGCATCCTATTTCTTAAAATTATTCATATAATCCTTTCCTTTTACTCCCATAAATAAGGTCGTTTCTCATCGTCAAAAAAGAATCACTCATATCCATAAAATAATATTATGCAACAAAAAATAACCTATAGAATGATATTTATCGTTATGTTACGGCCAAAGCCTGACGTTGGCCACTTCACGAATTGGGTGGCACCTCGCACTTTAGCCAGGAGGTTTGTGGATAATGCCCGATGTCCTTCAAATAGCCAGTCAACATCTTACTTTGGTTGGCCATTTCGTGAAGTGGCCGTAAATCCCTGACCAAATTTCGATGTGCTGACGCAAGGTTATCCGGCAGACGGAACATGAATGTCACTTTACAATCCATTACCGTCAATGTTAAAAGCAGCATTGACTCCCATACTTATATTAAAGTAATAAAGCATGAATTAAAAGTATTTTTATATTCTCAAAAAATAATTAATATACAGTTGAATTATGAAGCTATGTCATTGACATGATCAGCTACAATTTTGACTTGAATTAATGATGGCATAGGTTTCCAAAATGCCATTTATTACCATCACTTGATACAAGATAAACTTTTGTGTCACTTAGAATTACACAAACGTTTGTTGTTTATTTCTACATTTGCAGCAGTTTGTTGCGCACTTAGAAGTGCAGTCACATCGAGTGTACCCTTGCCCACCAATCAGTGATTGGGTTCTTGGTGACTTCTCTTCTGTGCCCTCGAATTCCACAGTAAGCAGATGTTCGTGAAGGATGAAAAACGCACTTCTGGAATGAAGCAAAGTGGTGTAAAAGGGCGCAGCATAAGTGGGGACGAAGTTTTAAAGAGGCAGGCGGAGACATTTTGAAGGTATTGGCAGCAGAGTGGTGGAGAGAGGAGATTGGTGAGGAGAGCAGATTGGTGGTGGAGAAGGAATTGAGCAGAGTGGTGGCTAGAGTATAAGGTGAGACATTAACAAGTCGAGGAAAACAGTGTAAATTTCGGACTGATCCCTCAGAGGAAGCAGCGGAGAGGTGTACCATGTTTTGATCAGTCGAGGAAGCAGCGAAGAAGGGTTTTAACAACGAGGGAAGAAAGAGGAAAAAGCTGAGTTTTCTCAATTCCGGCAGCACGACTTTGTGCTATTGTCTACCGGCCGCTTCAAGTTCCACAAGGAAGTTCCAGTGACATCTGCAGCAAGGCGCATATGCAAACAACTCAGGTTCGTCAACTAACGGAAAATCTGCTACACGTGGTCACGCAAACAATAATTACCCCTGAGAACTTAAATATAATTCCATTTTAATTCTTTATTTTTGCACATGATATATACACGCCGAACCCGTTTTAAAATTATTGTTTTCAGTTAATAAATGTATATATTAAACGTTAATTATTAAATTCAATAATTAATACCCCCCTCATTTACATTTTGTCGTCGCCAACGTGGCCCGATTAAAACACGTGTTGCAGAAACTTTTTCATTTGTCTGTGTATATATATCTTGTGCATGATCGCTATAGTTTGGTGAAAATTGTGGAATGTTCATTGAATCGGAAGAAAAGAGCGGTAGCTCTGTTGATTCACTCCGCTTCTGTAATCTGAGAGCTACTAGCAGTTTGAATCACTCTAAGTGAATCAGACCGCTGCCCGTGATCCAAGTACTACCTGCTCTTTGAATCACACCATGAATCACAAAGCGCGGCGTGTGATTCCAGCGCTAGCTGCTGTTTGAATCAGTTAGTAAGTGAATCAGAATCTCTTTTCTTCTGGATAATTTCTTGTGGTGAGATTTTGGCAAAATTGAATTTAGTGATTTATGCTCTGAACATTAATATTATTTTGTTATCTGATTGTCCAGAATATGATCGTATAAACCCTTTCTGTAATCTATTGGTTCACGTATTCTCGCTAAATATTAATACAATGTTAATGTTGACGTATCTATGTGATGGTACAAAAATTGAGAAATGGGATTATTCTTTCAGGAAACAGGACGAAGACGACGATATTCTCGACGTCTCAACTGAGGAACTACGCAGCATCCTTCCGAAGTTGTCGGCCAAGCAAGCGTCGGGAAACGACGGACTTTCTAACATCTTCCCGACAAATCTACCACCGGAAGTCATTGCGTGCGTCAGACGCCTCTTCAACGTCCTGCTGAGCCACACCGAAGCCGGGAACGGTCCGGAGGGACCCGAACAACTGCCTTCCGATCTCCGTGCTACCGACGCTCTCGAAAATTTTACAGAAACTAGTTTTGGTAAGATTCCAATTTTATTTAGATGAGCTCAATCTAATTTCGTCCTTCCAGTTTGGTTTTAGGAAGGACCACGGCACGACGCAGCAAGTCATGAGGGTCGTGGAGAATGCCCCCCTTGCCTTGAACAGGGGCCAGCACTGTGGTGTCGCGGTCCTCGATGTCGCGAAACCTTTCGACTCCGTCTGACGTTCCGGGCTTAAGTTCAAGCTGGTGCGGTCCGCCGTGAAAATTTCCTGCAGATGCGAAACTTCTTCATCGAGAATGGTGATCCATAAGGCGTACCACATGGTAGCGTCCTCAGGCCTGTCCTGTACAACGTTTTCACCGCAGACATCCCGAAGGCAGGAACCGGAACCGACACCGCACTCAATCATAACATCGCGGGAGTTCGTCTCCACGCAGGCCTGGAGAAGATCCAACTGGACGGTGAATATCAACGCGTCGAAGAGCCAGATACTGTTCATCACCCGGCGACGATCAGAGAAACCCGTGCTCTTCGGAGAAGTCATCCCGTGGACCACGAAGGCCGAGTGCCTAGGGGTAACCTTAGATACGTGGAGGCACCACGTTAAGGAAATCGAAAAGAAGGTAACAGCTAGGTTAAGTGCACTATACCCTATTTTCAGTTCCAGTTCTAAGCTGTCACCGCGATCCCGGATACGCATTCCAGGATCAGAGACGCACATCTTCGTCCTGGAGAGGCGGTGTCTCCGACGAGCGCCGCATCTCCCGACGCAGGCAGCCAACGCCGTGGTACGACAGCTTGCAGGAATCGATTATCCGTGGGAGCGGATCCTGAGATCTACCGCATGATTCTGGTCTCATCCGTGGCCATTACGACCCTGAAAAGAAGATAAACAAGGACCGACATTTGTCCACCTTCCTGTAATGTATCAACAAGTACCACTTACAGTATATTAATTATCTTATATTAATTTTTTAACAAGCCCTTGCTCGAGTTTTATGTAAATATTCATCCGCAAATGGCCATATATATAATTACCTATTTTATATACTTATTTATCAAGCCTTTAATAACTCCTAGATTCATAAAAATTGACAGTCAGCCGGTAGAAGAAAAGAAACACGAAGAAGCAGCAGCAGCGGTACACATTTCCGTTTCTACACTAATTTGTCTTAGAAGTAAAGTTGTACAGAATTGGATTCTCTTTTTAATGCACCATCTGGTTTTATTAAATAATCGATTATTTCCGAAAATACACCTAAATTCAAATGAGAAAAAGACAAATTGGGGTCATTCCGTGTCAAGTGTCCTAAGTGTCCCCACTCTACCATCTAAGGTGAAAAATATTGGCTCCATTGGCACACTGGGTCCAGAGCTAGAGCCGTATTTATGGACCCATTCCCTGTCGCAAAGATCACGGTGCAAACGATTTGGCTAAGTTCTGGTGCTTCAAATAGGATATCTGTTGTCCTGAATTTTTTTGTACTAGCACAACTTCTGGCGCTGAATGCAGATGAAAAATTCAAATTGTTTATAAATTGTTAGCCCTTATGCTACTTGGCCCAAAATAGCCTTGTAAAATTTTCTGCGGAAGATTTAATATACTTTTAACCATCATAAACAGGCATAAATCAGAAGCAGCTGGAACCTTGGTTTTTAATCTGCCAGCTACCAACCTAGTCGTCATCATATCACATCTTATTACATCTGATTTTATTGACCCTTGTAATGGTTCATAATTTAATAATAATGGTCATTTCCGAGAATTAACCTTGGAGTGGGGTATGTGCACTCCGCCGAAAGGATTTGCATCTGCCGAGACGCCGCGTCCACTAGACGAGGATAATCCGCCAACAATAGCCAAAGGATGCGAAGCTGGAAGAAAAATATATTCGTCTCACCGGGTGAAAGTCCGGGCCGCGCGAATATTTTCCCATGAGAAAGAGAGGGCACAGGGAGAATGCCTGCAATGTAATAGGCAGCGGACGGCTATTAAAGGGAGAATCCGAGCTGGCGAAATGGCAGATAAAAGGATTCATTTTGGCCCCAGCAGTACAAAGAGAGTTTTCGGGACCTAGCATGCAGAAACTGTTGCTTCGGGACGAATCTTGGGAACTATCATTAGGCAGACGAGACAGCTACTTGGACTTATGCTGAGCAGGCTAGAAGTACAGAAAGTAGCAAATCACAGAGCGTAGCCGGATGCCACCTCCAGCCAGCAGCGAAGGAAGGATCAAGGGAACGGGAAAAGGCAACTGACACAGAGAGGTTCATCCCAGGTACTGCAACTTCTGGAATGAGTGGGTTTATTTGCCAAATTGTCCAATATGCTAGCCATTTATTCCCCAGCCCATGAATACCCTGTAGAAAAAAATCCTATTATAAATGCCGGAAAATAAATGTAATTTATATAAAAAATTTCTTAATAAAAAAGTGTAATTATTATTATTGAAACCCACCCCAGATTATAACGATTATAGAAACAGTAAAGTTGAACTTATGGATTTACCCAACAAGAAAAGTAGGTAAACGATACACCCTCATTCCAGCTGCAAAATTAAAACTGTAATGCTTTTGCACTTTTCAGAGGCATTTTTGAATACGGCTATCACCTCTGGTCTTCTTTTTATACACACAATTGGAAGTTAAAAACCAAAATAGTTATTTCTCATATAAGGTTTTTAAATAGACTTAAATACACAATAGCTTTTCGGCATAATGTGCGGAAAATGGCGATTATTTACTGCTCAGGAATCCAACATGAATCGTTTCTTAGAGGCCAATGGAAAGAATAAATTGGACCGTGTGGATGCATGAAACTGACCGAAAAATCACGTTATTCCGGTGAATTAGTTTTTCATCAATTGGTTTGGAACAGTGCACAGTTGCAGGTCAACGAGAAAACCAACCATTTTCAAATCTTTTTTCCTGTAAGGGCCTTGTAGCCTTGATTTTCTGCTTTTTGGTGAAAAGGA
Organism: Eucriotettix oculatus; assembly: GCA_034510155.1. Classification (NCBI taxonomy): domain Eukaryota; kingdom Metazoa; phylum Arthropoda; class Insecta; order Orthoptera; family Tetrigidae; genus Eucriotettix; species Eucriotettix oculatus. The sequence goes on along the minus strand of JAEMUL010000060.1, from coordinate 7,108 downwards.
ATTTGATCCCATGAATTTGTTCATCACAAAATCTAAATAAGCCATTTGGTGTATCTGATCTGAAGTTGAACATTGAAGACTTGCCCTTGTCGCTTTGTTGTGCCTCCAATACCATCACATGGAGACTTTCCATGGCTTGTGGTAAAGAAGTTCCATTCTGCATTGATACCAAAGTCGATGTGGTGCTGACACAAATTCATGAAGTTCTTAAAATTATTGTATTGGGCGCTGAAATAGTTGATGTGCTTCAGCACTGGAAAACAGATTTGCAGGTGGCCAATCAGCTTGGAGCAGAAAACGTGAACTGCAGACATTGATGAAGCAGAAGCTAAGGGTCACCATTTATCCAGTCGATACCTTGTAACAGACAACAAAATGGTGTAATGATTGGGACCTGACTAATTTTGCAGTGGAAGCCTAGTACTGTCTCAGGCACAATAAATGAATAATTTTCTGCAAAATTCATCAGAATAGTCAGCTGAACATATTCCACATTTTCTTTGGTTTATTTCAGGTAGTTACTTTGATACTTCACTATGTAATGTTGGGGTAAGAGATTTGCAATTTATGTCACAATTTCTTGGATAAATTCTTCTATTCTTGCCTCCTGATCAATGTAAGTCTGAATTATTGTAATGTATTTAGAATTTAATTCAGATCTAAACATTTGGTAGTTTAACAAAATATTGCATTTTAAATTTATAAAATTAGTATTGGACATCAAATTTCCAGAATTCTCTGGAATCCATACTGTGAAACACTTGCACCTGTACATTAGAGTAACAGAAGTTACTGTAAATAATGAACATAATGTTTATACTTAAAAATTATATTACCATCTCCAACACAGTCAGCATGCCGAAAAGCTAGCGTACGTTTAAGGAAATTTAAGAACCCTATATGGAATTTTACCACTTTGCGTTTTTAAGTTTCTTGTAGACAAAGGTGTGCTCCGTCCAATAGTGCCAATAAAAATTATATCAGAGGTGATAGACATATTGAAAAGTGCTAAGAAATTACTATTTTTAATTTGGGTCATTCCATGTCAAATCACCGAAACCTACCTATGGCTCCCACTCAACCCTCTCCAAATCTCATGAAATTTTGTGAGAAAGTAAACCTAGATCCCAATTGAAAATGTGCAAAATATTAGAGCTGATTGTACACTGGTTCAGAAGTTACAAGACCATCTTCTATGGCCTGTCACCGTCTTAACGCGCACTTTGAACCCATGTCAAATCAGTTCTAGAGGCCAGATAAGTGTGAAACTCGGCTTATCGATACAACTTCTAGCCTAGAATGCAGTGGTATGATCATAATAGCAATACGACTGGCCGTTCTGATATCTGTTCAAGCCAAATTTGACACAAAAGGTTGTCGTGACAAATTTTTTTGGAGCAGAAAAAGATCTATATGCCACCATATTTTGGAAATCAGGAGAGAAAGAACAATACTAAGCCGTTCAAAAACTGAATAACTATTATACTCATATGTCTTGAGATATTCCTCATGAAATTTGCACTGGAAAATTATACATGTAAACGAAGCCAGATTTTAGGCTAAATTGTTTCAAAACGTTACTTCCAATTTTTTTTAAATTGGTACCATTACAATGAGCAGTCTTTTATGTACACAAAACATGTATTTTTATGTTGGTATCTGCCGGTTTATAAGAGCCACCTATGTTGCTGCGAGACGCTAAAGGGATCAACTTTGATCTCGTGTCGCATCAGTTCTAGTAGCCAGACAGTATGAAATTTGGCTTATCGTCACACCTTCTAACACAAAACGTAGTGGTATGATCAAAGAAGTAGTACAGTTGGCCGTTATGGCATGTACCACTCCTAAAGTCACCACAGAATATGGTCGGGCCTCAGTTTGGAGGCCAATTACTGAACAGCAAAAGATCTATATCCAACAGTAATTTGTAAATGTACATATCAGGCGCCATATTAATAACTGCTGATTGATACCATTTAAATCCAAATTACGAGTGACAAACATTGTGATATATTGCCATAAAATATGGTTCTTTTTCAAATTAAGATTTTCTTGTCTAATCTTATGTGCAACATCTCTGGAAATATACGAACAATAGAGTGAATGTTTCAGTGACAAATTTTGAGATACTTTAGCCTGAAATTCGGCTACTTTTACATTTAAAATCTTTCACTGCAACTTTCATGACGAATATCTCAAGACATATGAATATATTGGTTTTCCTATTCCTGTACGTCTTATAATTATACTTGCTCCTTTCGTTTCCAAAAAATGGTGGTATATAGATATTTTTCTGCGGAGTAATCGACCTCCAAAATGACGATAAAATTTGTCACGACAATATTTCGTGTCAACTTTGGCTTGAACAGATATCAGAACGGCCAGTCGTATTACTATTATGATCATACCACTACATTGTAGGCTAGAAGTTGTATCGATAAGCAGAGCTTCTCACTTATCTGGCCTCTAGAACTGATCTGACATGGGTTCAAAGTGCGCGTTAAGACGGTAACAGCCATAGAAGATGGTCTTGTAACTTCTGAACTAGTGTACAATCAGGTCTAATATTTTGCACATTTTCAATTGGGATCTGGGTTTACTTCCTCACAAAATTTCATGATATTCGGAGAGCAGCCATAGGCAGTTTTCGGTGATATGACATTGGATTGACCCATTTATCACCTGTAATGAGTAGTTAGTTTAGCTGGTAGTCAGCCATATTGGAAAGTCATGTTGTTCCTAATATCGCCTGTGCGATATTACGCACACTGTTCTATTTTATTCATTTTAAACACTTGTTTGCTTTATTGCGGGCCTGCAACATCAGATTAATTGTTGCAGTTGCCACCAAAGAAAAGATAGGAGTGGACCGAGGAAAATATTAGGAGAGCTAGAACTACTGTGCGGAATAAGGTTATGGGCCTGGGACGTGCGCCCAAACATTTTTACGTTGCCAAATCAACGCTGAAAGATAAAGTTAATTCTGGAGAACTCGACATAAATAAATTAGTTACAAAACTTGGCGAAGAAGGAAAATAAAAAATGTTCAAAAATCATCAAAGGAAAGTAATAGACTTGACGCTAACCGAGAAAATAAACAATATACTATGCCTAAGAACGAGAGTATTGCAATGAAGAAAAGGAAAATGAAACCTGAGCTATTATCTGTCAGCGCTTAGTCAAGATCTTCTTCTGAGAATGACTCCGATAATTTTGTAGAACCTATAATTGTACATACTTTGTGTTAATTAATCTATTGACGCTGTCTATTGCTGTACTGGCCTAATGTCTTTTAGTTTTTGGGTTAACAGGCTACAAGAGGGTGATCCTGAAACAGGCAACTCCCCTTTAATGGCATAGGAAGTGAATTGAAAAGGGGGGATGCGGAAGGTAGAGCAAGGTAGCCAAGGGTTAACTAGGGCCCCCGGGCTATGGTTTAAGAATCCTACCCGGTGTTTCACCTAAAGATATGCAGGGAAAACCCTAGAAAACCTGCATCAGGTAGGTTGGGCATTGGGTACTATTCTCACGCCTTTCCGAATGACGGGAGATGAGTTTGCTGTGGGGTCGCAGCATTCTCTTCTCCACGTCTCCACAACTTTTAGGAGGCAGTTGGCCGACTGATCCAATGGGATCAGCGGACAACTCTTGCCATATGCCCAAGGTCTTCGACCCCAGTACATACACCTCCTAAAATAGGTGAAGGTGTCTCGGCATGTGAGAACTTTGATTAAAAAAAACAGGGAGAGTGCGAGGTTTCCCGACGTAATGAGGTGAGCCCCGCAGTCACTCTGGGGTGAAGCGCCTGCGAGAGAAACTCCCGCAGCGCCTTGACCTAATGACAATAGAATCTTATTATTAGTGTCTACTGACGGCGAAGACAACTGCGAGTCTCCTTTCTTTACTCAACTGACAAACGAGGAGAAAAATAGATTATTTGTTCTAAATGTCGCATTTGGTGTCATTGTAAAACCTTTGTTCTTTGTAATATCACTAGACACGGAATTGTTTTTGTTGTAAAATATAATAATACATAGATATCTTGAAATTATTTTGCCTGCCAAATTCTTTTTTATGGTTATTGGAGTTAGTATTCAAAACATCGTACAGAGCGATATTAGGAAAACCTTTTTCGGAACTTTCTAAATGTAATTATTGTTTTACATGCTTAAAATATTTTATTTTTTAAGGTATTACATTAGTCCTATTTCATATGTCAAAAAATCAAAGTATCTTCTAAAATCACGTGAAAGTAATAAGTTAACTTCAAAAATAACATAAATATATCACATTTTAAAAAGAGGTACGATATTAGGCACATTACCCCTAATTACTACACGGACTTAAAATATATTTCATATTAAGTATCGTATTTATAAACACAAGTCTGTGAATATATATAATTTTCAATAGCACAATACACTTTCTGTTTGCTTTGTAAGTGTACTACTGTAAAGTATTTTATATTATTTGTTATAGTGTCTCCAGAATTAGACTAGCGGTCTTCTCCAAACGGAAACAATTCGTTCAGTACGGTTTAGAAATAAAAACGCGACTACTGAAGGGTTGAAATTCTTTTTTTTTAATCAAATGGAGAATTTATAATTAGACAGGTCAGAAAACACGAGTTTATATAAAATGTAAAGTAATTGGCAGACAGTTTCTATTTTCCCTTCCTATTCCGAATAGCTGCAAATGCTGTAAACTACACACCGCACAGGGCGATATAATTGTGTTATTAATAACATGTATATAAAACATGTTTACATGTGTAAGTATGAAGTAGGCGGTGAATGTAAGTGGCGTGACGTGTGAGAGATTGACGGACGTGACTACGTGACGTGACGTGTCGTGACGGCAGTGTGCGACTCACGCTGTAGTTCGATGGTCAACAACTCACTTGATGTGTTTCTAGATTTAGGTATGCACTATTTTTTGTTAACATATTGTATTTGGTATATACAACAACGGTGTTAGATTGGAAAGGAATATTTTGAAGGAAGTTTTGTTATTATGCTTCCCTTGAGTAGGATAGCACAGGCAAAAAGGGGGAATTTACTTACGAGTAATATAATTGTGAATATTAGGAAATCATCGCTAAAAATGTTCGTATGGAGTGTAGCGTTATATGAGTGCGAAACAAGGGCGGTAGGAGTTGCAGAAAAGAAAAGATCAGAAGCCTTTGAAATGTGGTGTTATAGGAGAATGCTTAAAATCAGATGGGTGGATAGAATCACTTAACGGGGAAGTTCTAAGCAGAATAAGACAATCTGTAACAAATATATGGTTTGTCAATAAGGGTGGGTCTATGTTGAATTGGAATAAAACAACCTGAGGTATTAAGGAAATTATTTTCATGTCAAAGGGCTTATAGAACCTTTCAAATAAAAAAAGAATGTCATTAATACCTCACACATGGCTTGAATGAACTGGGAATACCATTCAATATGTTATTTCTCTGTCCTAACTGTATAGGTTATAAGCTAGACTGGTTACCGATGTAACAATCTGCTTTTAATGAAGAACAATGCAAATGTATATAAAAAGTTTTCCAGGTGTTCCTTTTTAGAACTTTACGGAGTTGGTACCCTAGGTGTAAGTAAAACATTTTCCAATAGTTATTCATTACAGCTTTGTGTAAACAGATAGTTTCTTTTGATTTGGCTGCTAATCACAAATTAATATATTGTAATTTATTCCTAAAAGAGTATTGTGAGGTAGTTGAGTTTTAAATTATGTGGATTACAATCGATTTTTAATAATTTCTTTTCTCGTGTGGATTTCTGCAAGCAAACCAGATTTAAAAAGTAGACTGAATTGTCTGCTATAGGGAATTATTTATCCCTCAGCTTGTTTTATTCCATTTCAACATAGATCCACCCTTATTGAAAAACTCTATACAAGGGTCCATTTATAAATTGTATGTTTCCAGGACAATAATCGTCAGATTTTGTTTCAGCAGTAATATGATCATTGGCTACTGAAATATCCAAAGAAAAGTAGCTTTATAAGAACATTTAAGTCAGATGAACAGCCTCTTTTATGAAAGTTAACTATTTAATTGGAAATAATATACATTAATTCCAATGTATAGGTCAAAGAACCATAATGATAGTCACACTCAATTGATCTGACGACTGCGTTTGCTTAATCAATTACTTGAAAGAAAATAACATGAAAGCATAGACCCCGACTGCATTGCCATAGAATTAAAAAACGGGTGGTGGCAATATTATGGTTTGGGGGATGTTTTCTAGTCATGGTATGGGTCCTTTGATTCCTGTGAACCAACAACTGAATGTCCAGGGGTAGTTATGTATTATAACAGATCAAATACATCCTGCTATGTTAATGTCCTACTGTGCCAGAGCTGAGATGGTTTGAAGAGCATGGCAGAGACTTTACCTTGCTTCATTGGCCTGCACAATCACCAGATCTCAATCCAATTAAGAATTTATGGGACAATATTGAATGAGCTATCAGGCAGCTGAATCCAGTACCATCAAATCTTAAGGAACTGCTTATTAAGAAGGATGAAAAGACTTTGAGGGGAATTGTAAAACTGTTTATTACATATTCAGTGAACAGCGTATTTAAGGAGTGTTAGATTTTTAAATTTGTTTTCTTATAATTTTAAGTTGGCATTATTTATGTATTTTATTTTTTGTATTTTGGTAAGAAAATAAAAAAACTGGGTTTTAATTGTTAAACTTACACAGTGTTCATTGTGTTATACATTCTACACACATACATTAAGTTATCAAATGAAGAAAAAACTTTATTTTAAATGACCAGGAGAAGTTTGTAATGTTTAAACAACACCAGAGTTAATTATATTTCATGGTCTTGATTAAATATTACTCAAAACTAATTTTTTGTTAATTTTTTATTACTTAACAAATTATCTGGTGCTCAACTAAAATTATAGATATATGAAAGGCGTGGAAACAGCAAAATCCAAGAAAAAAATATTTTTTTCTACACATTTTTTAAGTAGCATTGCTAAGATTTTAATGTATTATTTAAAATACATATTGAATAAAAGTCACAAAATTTGAAATTAAATTTTCCAGCCAAAAAATTACAACCAATTCTATATTTCAAAGAG
>JAEMUL010000059.1:7500-27704 GCA_034510155.1 Eucriotettix oculatus | reverse complement strand
GGGGGGGGGGGGGGGGGGGGGGGGGGGGGGGGGGGGGGGGGGGGGGGGGGGGGGGGGGGGGGGGGGGGGGGGGGGGGGGGGGGGGGGGGGGGGGGGGGGGGGGGGGGGGGGGGGGGGGGGGGGGGGTGGGGGGGGGGGGGGGGGGGGGGGGGGGGGGGGGGGGGGGGGGGGGGGGGGGGGGGGGGGGGGGGGGGGGGGGGGGGGGGGGGGGGGGGGGGGGGGGGGGGGGGGGGGGGGGGGGGGGGGGGGGGGGGGGGGGGGGGGGGGGGGGGGGGGGGGGGGGGGGGGGGGGGGGGGGGGGGGGGGGGGGGGGGGGGGGGGGGGGGGGGGGGGGGGGGGGGGGGGGGGGGGGGGGGGGGGGGGGGGGGGGGGGGGGGGGTGGGGGGGGGGGGGGGGGGGGGGGGGGGGGGGGGGGGGGGGGGGGGGGGGGGGGGGGGGGGGGGGGGGGGGGGGGGGGGGGGGGGGGGGGGGGGGGGGGGGGGGGGGGGGGGGGGGGGGGGGGGGGGGGGGGGGGGGGGGGGGGGGGGGGGGGGGGGGGGGGGGGGGGGGGGGGGGGGGGGGGGGGGGGGGGGGGGGGGGGGGGGGGGGGGGGGGGGGGGGGGGGGGGGGGGGGGGGGGGGGGGGGGGGGGGGGGGGGGGGGGGGGGGGGGGGGGGGGGGGGGGGGGGGGGGGGGGGGGGGGGGGGGGGGGGTGGGGGGGGGGGGGGGGGGGGGGGGGGGGGGGGGGGGGGGGGGGGGGGGGGGGGGGGGGGGGGGGGGGGGGGGGGGGGGGGGGGGGGGGGGGGGGGGGGGGGGGGGGGGGGGGGGGGGGGGGGGGGGGGGGGGGGGGGGGGGGGGGGGGGGGGGGGGGGGGGGGGGGGGGGGGGGGGGGGGGGGGGGGGGGGGGGGGGGGGGGGGGGGGGGGGGGGGGGGGGGGGGGGGGGGGGGGGGGGGGGGGGGGGGGGGGGGGGGGGGGGGGGGGGGGGGGGGGGGGGGGGGGGGGGGGGGGGGGGGGGGGGGGGGGGGGGGGGGGGGGGGGGGGGGGGGGGGGGGGGGGGGGGGGGGGGGGGGGGGGGGGGGGGGGGGGGGGGGGGGGGGGGGGGGGGGGGGGGGGGGGGGGGGGGGGGGGGGGGGGGGGGGGGGGGGGGGGGGGGGGGGGGGGGGGGGGGGGGGGGGGGGGGGGGGGGGGGGGGGGGGGGGGGGGGGGGGGGGGGGGGGGGGGGGGGGGGGGGGGGGGGGGGGGGGGGGGGGGGGGGGGGGGGGGGGGGGGGGGGGGGGGGGGGGGGGGGGGGGGGGGGGGGGGGGGGGGGGGGGGGGGGGGGGGGGGGGTGGGGGGGGGGGGGGGGGGGGGGGGGGGGGGGGGGGGGGGGGGGGGGGGGGGGGGGGGGGGGGGGGGGGGGGGGGGGGGGGGGGGGGGGGGGGGGGGGGGGGGGGGGGGGGGGGGGGGGGGGGGGGGGGGGGGGGGGGGGGGGGGGGGGGGGGGGGGGGGGGGGGGGGGGGGGGGGGGGGGGGGGGGGGGGGGGGGGGGGGGGGGGGGGGGGGGGGGGGGGGGGGGGGGGGGGGGGGGGGGGGGGGGGGGGGGGGGGGGGGGGGGGGGGGGGGGGGGGGGGGGGGGGGGGTGGGGGGGGGGGGGGGGGGGGGGGGGGGGGGGGGGGGGGGGGGGGGGGGGGGGGGGGGGGGGGGGGGGGGGGGGGGGGGGGGGGGGGGGGGGGGGGGGGGGGGGGGGGGGGGGGGGGGGGGGGGGGGGGGGGGGGGGGGGGGGGGGGGGGGGGGGGGGGGGGGGGGGGGGGGGGGGGGGGGGGGGGGGGGGGGGGGGGGGGGGGGGGGGGGGGGGGGGGGGGGGGGGGGGGGGGGGGGGGGGGGGGGGGGGGGGGGGGGGGGGGGGGGGGGGGGGGGGGGGGGGGGGGGGGGGGGGGGGGGGGGGGGGGGGGGGGGGGGGGGGGGGGGGGGGGGGGGGGGGGGGGGGGGGGGGGGGGGGGGGGGGGGGGGGGGGGGGGGGGGGGGGGGGGGGGGGGGGGGGGGGGGGGGGGGGGGGGGGGGGGGGGGGGGGGGGGGGGGGGGGGGGGGGGGGGGGGGGGGGGGGGGGGGGGGTGGGGGGGGGGGGGGGGGGGGGGGGGGGGGGGGGGGGGGGGGGGGGGGGGGGGGGGGGGGGGGGGGGGGGGGGGGGGGGGGGGGGGGGGGGGGGGGGGGGGGGGGGGGGGGGGGGGGGGGGGGGGGGGGGGGGGGGGGGGGGGGTGGGGGGGGGGGGGGGGGGGGGGGGGGGGGGGGGGGGGGGGGGGGGGGGGGGGGGGGGGGGGGGGGGGGGGGGGGGGGGGGGGGGGGGGGGGGGGGGGGGGGGGGGGGGGGGGGGGGGGGGGGGGGGGGGGGGGGGGGGGGGGGGGGGGGGGGGGGGGGGGGGGGGGGGGGGGGGGGGGGGGGGGGGGGGGGGGGGGGGGGGGGGGGGGGGGGGGGGGGGGGGGGGGGGGGGGGGGGGGGGGGGGGGGGGGGGGGGGGGGGGGGGGGGGGGGGGGGGGGGGGGGGGGGGGGGGGGGGGGGGGGGGGGGGGGGGGGGGGGGGGGGGGGGGGGGGGGGGGGGGGGGGGGGGGGGGGGGGGGGGGGGGGGGGGGGGGGGGGGGGGGGGGGGGGGGGGGGGGGGGGGGGGGGGGGGGGGGGGGGGGGGGGGGGGGGGGGGGGGGGGGGGGGGGGGGGGGGGGGGGGGGGGGGGGGGGGGGGGGGGGGGGGGGGGGGGGGGGGGGGGGGGGGGGGGGGGGGGGGGGGGGGGGGGGGGGGGGGGGGGGGGGGGGGGGGGGGGGGGGGGGGGGGGGGGGGGGGGGGGGGGGGGGGGGGGGGGGGGGGGGGGGGGGGGGGGGGGGGTGGGGGGGGGGGGGGGGGGGGGGGGGGGGGGGGGGGGGGGGGGGGGGGGGGGGGGGGGGGGGGGGGGGGGGGGGGGGGGGGGGGGGGGGGGGGGGGGGGGGGGGGGGGGAGGGGGGGGGGGGGGGGGGGGGGGGGGGGGGGGGGGGGGGGGGGGGGGGGGGGGGGGGGGGGGGGGGGGGGGGGGGGGGGGGGGGGGGGGGGGGGGGGGGGGGGGGGGGGGGGGGGGGGGGGGGGGGGGGGGGGGGGGGGGGGGGGGGGGGGGGGGGGGGGGGGGGGGGGGGGGGGGGGGGGGGGGGGGGGGGGGGGGGGGGGGGGGGGGGGGGGGGGGGGGGGGGGGGGGGGGGGGGGGGGGGGGGGGGGGGGGGGGGGGGGGGGGGGGGGGGGGGGGGGGGGGGGGGGGGGGGGGGGGGGGGGGGGGGGGGGGGGGGGGGGGGGGGGGGGGGGGGGGGGGGGGGGGGGGGGGGGGGGGGGGGGGGGGGGGGGGGGGGGGGGGGGGGGGGGGGGGGGGGGGGGGGGGGGGGGGGGGGGGGGGGGGGGGGGGGGGGGGGGGGGGGGGGGGGGGGGGGGGGGGTGGGGGGGGGGGGGGGGGGGGGGGGGGGGGGGGGGGGGGGGGGGGGGGGGGGGGGGGGGGGGGGGGGGGGGGGGGGGGGGGGGGGGGGGGGGGGGGGGGGGGGGGGGGGGGGGGGGGGGGGGGGGGGGGGGGGGGGGGGGGGGGGGGGGGGGGGGGGGGGGGGGGGGGGGGGGGGGGGGGGGGGGGGGGGGGGGGGGGGGGGGGGTGGGGGGGGGGGGGGGGGGGGGGGGGGGGGGGGGGGGGGGGGGGGGGGGGGGGGGGGGGGGGGGGGGGGGGGGGGGGGGGGGGGGGGGGGGGGGGGGGGGGGGGGGGGGGGGGGGGGGGGGGGGGGGGGGGGGGGGGGGGGGGGGGGGGGGGGGGGGGGGGGGGGGGGGGGGGGGGGGGGGGGGGGGGGGGGGGGGGGGGGGGGGGGGGGGGGGGGGGGGGGGGGGGGGGGGGGGGGGGGGGGGGGGGGGGGGGGGGGGGGGGGGGGGGGGGGGGGGGGGGGGGGGGGGGGGGGGGGGGGGGGGGGGGGGGGGGGGGGGGGGGGGGGGGGGGGGGGGGGGGGGTGGGGGGGGGGGGGGGGGGGGGGGGGGGGGGGGGGGGGGGGGGGGGGGGGGGGGGGGGGGGGGGGGGGGGGGGGGGGGGGGGGGGGGGGGGGGGGGGGGGGGGGGGGGTGGGGGGGGGGGGGGGGGGGGGGGGGGGGGGGGGGGGGGGGGGGGGGGGGGGGGGGGGGGGGGGGGGGGGGGGGGGGGGGGGGGGGGGGGGGGGGGGGGGGGGGGGGGGGGGGGGGGGGGGGGGGGGGGGGGGGGGGGGGGGGGGGGGGGGGGGGGGGGGGGGGGGGGGGGGGGGGGGGGGGGGGGGGGGGGGGGGGGGGGGGGGGGGGGGGGGGGGGGGGGGGGGGGGGGGGGGGGGGGGGGGGGGGGGGGGGGGGGGGGGGGGGGGGGGGGGGGGGGGGGGGGGGGGGGGGGGGGGGGGGGGGGGGGGGGGGGGGGGGGGGGGGGGGGGGGGGGGGGGGGGGGGGGGGGGGGGGGGGGGGGGGGGGGGGGGGGGGGGGGGGGGGGGGGGGGGGGGGGGGGGGGGGGGGGGGGGGGGGGGGGTGGGGGGGGGGGGGGGGGGGGGGGGGGGGGGGGGGGGGGGGGGGGGGGGGGGGGGGGGGGGGGGGGGGGGGGGGGGGGGGGGGGGGGGGGGGGGGGGGGGGGGGGGGGGGGGGGGGGGGGGGGGGGGGGGGGGGGGGGGGGGGGGGGGGGGGGGGGGGGGGGGGGGGGGGGGGGGGGGGGGGGGGGGGGGGGGGGGGGGGGGGGGGGGGGGGGGGGGGGGGGGGGGGGGGGGGGGGGGGGGGGGGGGGGGGGGGGGGGGGGGGGGGGGGGGGGGGGGGGGGGGGGGGGGGGGGGGGGGGGGGGGGGGGGGGGGGGGGGGGGGGGGGGGGGGGGGGGGGGGGGGGGGGGGGGGGGGGGGGGGGGGGGGGGGGGGGGGGGGGGGGGGGGGGGGGGGGGGGGGGGGGGGGGGGGGGGGGGGGGGGGGGGGGGGGGGGGGGGGGGGGGGGGGGGGGGGGGGGGGGGGGGGGGGGGGGGGGGGGGGGGGGGGGGGGGGGGGGGGGGGGGGGGGGGGGGGGGGGGGGGGGGGGGGGGGGGGGGGGGGGGGGGGGGGGGGGGGGGGGGGGGGGGGGGGGGGGGGGGGGGGGGGGGGGGGGGGGGGGGGGGGGGGGGGGGGGGGGGGGGGGGGGGGGGGGGGGGGGGGGGGGGGGGGGGGGGGGGGGGGGGGGGGGGGGGGGGGGGGGGGGGGGGGGGGGGGGGGGGGGGGGGGGGGGGGGGGGGGGGGGGGGGGGGGGGGGGGGGGGGGGGGGGGGGGGGGGGGGGGGGGGGGGGGGGGGGGGGGGGGGGGGGGGGGGGGGGGGGGGGGGGGGGGGGGGGGGGGGGGGGGGGGGGGGGGGGGGGGGGGGGGGGGGGGGGGGGGGGGGGGGGGGGGGGGGGGGGGGGGGGGGGGGGGGGGGGGGGGGGGGGGGGGGGGGGGGGGGGGGGGGGGGGGGGGGGGGGGGGGGGGGGGGGGGGGGGGGGGGGGGGGGGGGGGGGGGGGGGGGGGGGGGGGGGGGGGGGGGGGGGGGGGGGGGGGGGGGGGGGGGGGGGGGGGGGGGGGGGGGGGGGGGGGGGGGGGGGGGGGGGGGGGGGGGGGGGGGGGGGGGGGGGGGGGGGGGGGGGGGGGGGGGGGGGGGGGGGGGGGGGGGGGGGGGGGGGGGGGGGGGGGGGGGGGGGGGGGGGGGGGGGGGGGGGGGGGGGGGGGGGGGGGGGGGGGGGGGGGGGGGGGGGGGGGGGGGGGGGGGGGGGGGGGGGGGGGGGGGGGGGGGGGGGGGGGGGGGGGGGGGGGGGGGGGGGGGGGGGGGGGGGGGGGGGGGGGGGGGGGGGGGGGGGGGGGGGGGGGGGGGGGGGGGGGGGGGGGGGGGGGGGGGGGGGGGGGGGGGGGGGGGGGGGGGGGGGGGGGGGGGGGGGGGGGGGGGGGGGGGGGGGGGGGGGGGGGGGGGGGGGGGGGGGGGGGGGGGGGGGTGGGGGGGGGGGGGGGGGGGGGGGGGGGGGGGGGGGGGGGGGGGGGGGGGGGGGGGGGGGGGGGGGGGGGGGGGGGGGGGGGGGGGGGGGGGGGGGGGGGGGGGGGGGGGGGGGGGGGGGGGGGGGGGGGGGGGGGGGGGGGGGGGGGGGGGGGGGGGGGGGGGGGGGGGGGGGGGGGGGGGGGGGGGGGGGGGGGGGGGGGGGGGGGGGGGGGGGGGGGGGGGGGGGGGGGGGGGGGGGGGGGGGGGGGGGGGGGGGGGGGGGGGGGGGGGGGGGGGGGGGGGGGGGGGGGGGGGGGGGGGGGGGGGGGGGGGGGGGGGGGGGGGGGGGGGGGGGGGGGGGGGGGGGGGGGGGGGGGGGGGGGGGGGGGGGGGGGGGGGGGGGGGGGGGGGGGGGGGGGGGGGGGGGGGGGGGGGGGGGGGGGGGGGGGGGGGGGGGGGGGGGGGGGGGGGGGGGGGGGGGGGGGGGGGGGGGGGGGGGGGGGGGGGGGGGGGGGGGGGGGGGGGGGGGGGGGGGGGGGGGGGGGGGGGGGGGGGGGGGGGGGGGGGGGGGGGGGGGGGGGGGGGGGGGGGGGGGGGGGGGGGGGGGGGGTGGGGGGGGGGGGGGGGGGGGGGGGGGGGGGGGGGGGGGGGGGGGGGGGGGGGGGGGGGGGGGGGGGGGGGGGGGGGGGGGGGGGGGGGGGGGGGGGGGGGGGGGGGGGGGGGGGGGGGGGGGGGGGGGGGGGGGGGGGGGGGGGGGGGGGGGGGGGGGGGGGGGGGGGGGGGGGGGGGGGGGGGGGGGGGGGGGGGGGGGGGGGGGGGGGGGGGGGGGGGGGGGGGGGGGGGGGGGGGGGGGGGGGGGGGGGGGGGGGGGGGGGGGGGGGGGGGGGGGGGGGGGGGGGGGGGGGGGGGGGGGGGGGGGGGGGGGGGGGGGGGGGGGGGGGGGGGGGGGGGGGGGGGGGGGGGGGGGGGGGGGGGGGGGGGGGGGGGGGGGGGGGGGGGGGGGGGGGGGGGGGGGGGGGGGGGGGGGGGGGGGGGGGGGGGGGGGGGGGGGGGGGGGGGGGGGGGGGGGGGGGGGGGGGGGGGGGGGGGGGGGGGGGGGGGGGGGGGGGGGGGGGGGGGGGGGGGGGGGGGGGGGGGGGGGGGGGGGGGGGGGGGGGGGGGGGGGGGGGGGGGGGGGGGGGGGGGGGGGTGGGGGGGGGGGGGGGGGGGGGGGGGGGGGGGGGGGGGGGGGGGGGGGGGGGGGGGGGGGGGGGGGGGGGGGGGGGGGGGGGGGGGGGGGGGGGGGGGGGGGGGGGGGGGGGGGGGGGGGGGGGGGGGGGGGGGGGGGGGGGGGGGGGGGGGGTGGGGGGGGGGGGGGGGGGGGGGGGGGGGGGGGGGGGGGGGGGGGGGGGGGGGGGGGGGGGGGGGGGGGGGGGGGGGGGGGGGGGGGGGGGGGGGGGGGGGGGGGGGGGGGGGGGGGGGGGGGGGGGGGGGGGGGGGGGGGGGGGGGGGGGGGGGGGGGGGGGGGGGGGGGGGGGGGGGGGGGGGGGGGGGGGGGGGGGGGGGGGGGGGGGGGGGGGGGGGGGGGGGGGGGGGGGGGGGGGGGGGGGGGGGGGGGGGGGGGGGGGGGGGGGGGGGGGGGGGGGGGGGGGGGGGGGGGGGGGGGGGGGGGGGGGGGGGGGGGGGGGGGGGGGGGGGGGGGGGGGGGGGGGGGGGGGGGGGGGGGGGGGGGGGGGGGGGGGGGGGGGGGGGGGGGGGGGGGGGGGGGGGGGGGGGGGGGGGGGGGGGGGGGGGGGGGGGGGGGGGGGGGGGGGGGGGGGGGGGGGGGGGGGGGGGGGGGGGGGGGGGGGGGGGGGGGGGGGGGGGGGGGGGGGGGGGGGGGGGGGGGGGGGGGGGGGGGGGGGGGGGGGGGGGGGGGGGGGGGGGGGGGGGGGGGGGGGGGGGGGGGGGTGGGGGGGGGGGGGGGGGGGGGGGGGGGGGGGGGGGGGGGGGGGGGGGGGGGGGGGGGGGGGGGGGGGGGGGGGGGGGGGGGGGGGGGGGGGGGGGGGGGGGGGGGGGGGGGGGGGGGGGGGGGGGGGGGGGGGGGGGGGGGGGGGGGGGGGGGGGGGGGGGGGGGGGGGGGGGGGGGGGGGGGGGGGGGGGGGGGGGGGGGGGGGGGGGGGGGGGGGGGGGGGGGGGGGGGGGGGGGGGGGGGGGGGGGGGGGGGGGGGGGGGGGGGGGGGGGGGGGGGGGGGGGGGGGGGGGGGGGGGGGGGGGGGGGGGGGGGGGGGGGGGGGGGGGGGGGGGGGGGGGGGGGGGGGGGGGGGGGGGGGGGGGGGGGGGGGGGGGGGGGGGGGGGGGGGGGGGGGGGGGGGGGGGGGGGGGGGGGGGGGGGGGGGGGGGGGGGGGGGGGGGGGGGGGGGGGGGGGGGGGGGGGGGGGGGGGGGGGGGGGGGGGGGGGGGGGGGGGGGGGGGGGGGGGGGGGGGGGGGGGGGGGGGGGGGGGGGGGGGGGGGGGGGGGGGGGGGGGGGGGGGGGGGGGGTGGGGGGGGGGGGGGGGGGGGGGGGGGGGGGGGGGGGGGGGGGGGGGGGGGGGGGGGGGGGGGGGGGGGGGGGGGGGGGGGGGGGGGGGGGGGGGGGGGGGGGGGGGGGGGGGGGGGGGGGGGGGGGGGGGGGGGGGGGGGGGGGGGGGGGGGGGGGGGGGGGGGGGGGGGGGGGGGGGGGGGGGGGGGGGGGGGGGGGGGGGGGGGGGGGGGGGGGGGGGGGGGGGGGGGGGGGGGGGGGGGGGGGGGGGGGGGGGGGGGGGGGGGGGGGGGGGGGGGGGGGGGGGGGGGGGGGGGGGGGGGGGGGGGGGGGGGGGGGGGGGGGGGGGGGGGGGGGGGGGGGGGGGGGGGGGGGGGGGGGGGGGGGGGGGGGGGGGGGGGGGGGGGGGGGGGGGGGGGGGGGGGGGGGGGGGGGGGGGGGGGGGGGGGGGGGGGGGGGGGGGGGGGGGGGGGGGGGGGGGGGGGGGGGGGGGGGGGGGGGGGGGGGGGGGGGGGGGGGGGGGGGGGGGGGGGGGGGGGGGGGGGGGGGGGGGGGGGGGGGGGGGGGGGGGGGGGGGGGGGGGGGGGGGGGGGGGGGGGGGGGGGGGGGGGGGGGGGGGGGGGGGGGGGGGGGGGGGGGGGGGGGGGGGGGGGGGGGGGGGGGGGGGGGGGGGGGGGGGGGGGGGGGGGGGGGGGGGGGGGGGGGGGGGGGGGGGGGGGGGGGGGGGGGGGGGGGGGGGGGGGGGGGGGGGGGGGGGGGGGGGGGTGGGGGGGGGGGGGGGGGGGGGGGGGGGGGGGGGGGGGGGGGGGGGGGGGGGGGGGGGGGGGGGGGGGGGGGGGGGGGGGGGGGGGGGGGGGGGGGGGGGGGGGGGGGGGGGGGGGGGGGGGGGGGGGGGGGGGGGGGGGGGGGGGGGGGGGGGGGGGGGGGGGGGGGGGGGGGGGGGGGGGGGGGGGGGGGGGGGGGGGGGGGGGGGGGGGGGGGGGGGGGGGGGGGGGGGGGGGGGGGGGGGGGGGGGGGGGGGGGGGGGGGGGGGGGGGGGGGGGGGGGGGGGGGGGGGGGGGGGGGGGGGGGGGGGGGGGGGGGGGGGGGGGGGGGGGGGGGGGGGGGGGGGGGGGGGGGGGGGGGGGGGGGGGGGGGGGGGGGGGGGGGGGGGGGGGGGGGGGGGGGGGGGGGGGGGGGGGGGGGGGGGGGGGGGGGGGGGGGGGGGGGGGGGGGGGGGGGGGGGGGGGGGGGGGGGGGGGGGGGGGGGGGGGGGGGGGGGGGGGGGGGGGGGGGGGGGGGGGGGGGGGGGGGGGGGGGGGGGGGGGGGGGGGGGGGGGGGTGGGGGGGGGGGGGGGGGGGGGGGGGGGGGGGGGGGGGGGGGGGGGGGGGGGGGGGGGGGGGGGGGGGGGGGGGGGGGGGGGGGGGGGGGGGGGGGGGGGGGGGGGGGGGGGGGGGGGGGGGGGGGGGGGGGGGGGGGGGGGGGGGGGGGGGGGGGGGGGGGGGGGGGGGGGGGGGGGGGGGGGGGGGGGGGGGGGGGGGGGGGGGGGGGGGGGGGGGGGGGGGGGGGGGGGGGGGGGGGGGGGGGGGGGGGGGGGGGGGGGGGGGGGGGGGGGGGGGGGGGGGGGGGGGGGGGGGGGGGGGGGGGGGGGGGGGGGGGGGGGGGGGGGGGGGGGGGGGGGGGGGGGGGGGGGGGGGGGGGGGGGGGGGGGGGGGGGGGGGGGGGGGGGGGGGGGGGGGGGGGGGGGGGGGGGGGGGGGGGGGGGGGGGGGGGGGGGGGGGGGGGGGGGGGGGGGGGGGGGGGGGGGGGGGGGGGGGGGGGGGGGTGGGGGGGGGGGGGGGGGGGGGGGGGGGGGGGGGGGGGGGGGGGGGGGGGGGGGGGGGGGGGGGGGGGGGGGGGGGGGGGGGGGGGGGGGGGGGGGGGGGGGGGGGGGGGGGGGGGGGGGGGGGGGGGGGGGGGGGGGGGGGGGGGGGGGGGGGGGGGGGGGGGGGGGGGGGGGGGGGGGGGGGGGGGGGGGGGGGGGGGGGGGGGGGGGGGGGGGGGGGGGGGGGGGGGGGGGGGGGGGGGGGGGGGGGGGGGGGGGGGGGGGGGGGGGGGGGGGGGGGGGGGGGGTGGGGGGGGGGGGGGGGGGGGGGGGGGGGGGGGGGGGGGGGGGGGGGGGGGGGGGGGGGGGGGGGGGGGGGGGGGGGGGGGGGGGGGGGGGGGGGGGGGGGGGGGGGGGGGGGGGGGGGGGGGGGGGGGGGGGGGGGGGGGGGGGGGGGGGGGGGGGGGGGGGGGGGGGGGGGGGGGGGGGGGGGGGGGGGGGGGGGGGGGGGGGGGGGGGGGGGGGGGGGGGGGGGGGGGGGGGGGGGGGGGGGGGGGGGGGGGGGGGGGGGGGGGGGGGGGGGGGGGGGGGGGGGGGGGGGGGGGGGGGGGGGGGGGGGGGGGGGGGGGGGGGGGGGGGGGGGGGGGGGGGGGGGGGGGGGGGGGGGGGGGGGGGGGGGGGGGGGGGGGGGGGGGGGGGGGGGGGGGGGGGGGGGGGGGGGGGGGGGGGGGGGGGGGGGGGGGGGGGGGGGGGGGGGGGGGGGGGGGGGGGGGGGGGGGGGGGGGGGGGGGGGGGGGGGGGGGGGGGGGGGGGGGGGGGGGGGGGGGGGGGGGGGGGGGGGGGGGGGGGGGGGGGGGGGGGGGGGGGGGGGGGGGGGGGGGGGGGGGGGGGGGGGGGGGGGGGGGGGGGGGGGGGGGGGGGGGGGGGGGGGGGGGGGGGGGGGGGGGGGGGGGGGGGGGGGGGGGGGGGGGGGGGGGGGGGGGGGGGGGGGGGGGGGGGGGGGGGGGGGGGGGGGGGGGGGGGGGGGGGGGGGGGGGGGGGGGGGGGGGGGGGGGGGGGGGGGGGGGGGGGGGGGGGGGGGGGGGGGGGGGGGGGGGGGGGGGGGGGGGGGGGGGGGGGGGGGGGGGGGGGGGGGGGGGGGGGGGGGGGGGGGGGGGGGGGGGGGGGGGGGGGGGGGGGGGGGGGGGGGGGGGGGGGGGGGGGGGGGGGGGGGGGGGGGGGGGGGGGGGGGGGGGGGGGGGGGGGGGGGGGGGGGGGGGGGGGGGGGGGGGGGGGGGGGGGGGGGGGGGGGGGGGGGGGGGGGGGGGGGGGGGGGGGGGGGGGGGGGGGGGGGGGGGGGGGGGGGGGGGGGGGGGGGGGGGGGGGGGGGGGGGGGGGGGGGGGGGGGGGGGGGGGGGGGGGGGGGGGGGGGGGGGGGGGGGGGGGGGGGGGGGGGGGGGGGGGTGGGGGGGGGGGGGGGGGGGGGGGGGGGGGGGGGGGGGGGGGGGGGGGGGGGGGGGGGGGGGGGGGGGGGGGGGGGGGGGGGGGGGGGGGGGGGGGGGGGGGGGGGGGGGGGGGGGGGGGGGGGGGGGGGGGGGGGGGGGGGGGGGGGGGGGGGGGGGGGGGGGGGGGGGGGGGGGGGGGGGGGGGGGGGGGGGGGGGGGGGGGGGGGGGGGGGGGGGGGGGGGGGGGGGGGGGGGGGGGGGGGGGGGGGGGGGGGGGGGGGGGGGGGGGGGGGGGGGGGGGGGGGGGGGGGGGGGGGGGGGGGGGGGGGGGGGGGGGGGGGGGGGGGGGGGGGGGGGGGGGGGGGGGGGGGGGGGGGGGGGGGGGGGGGGGGGGGGGGGGGGGGGGGGGGGGGGGGGGGGGGGGGGGGGGGGGGGGGGGGGGGGGGGGGGGGGGGGGGGGGGGGGGGGGGGGGGGGGGGGGGGGGGGGGGGGGGGGGGGGGGGGGGGGGGGGGGGGGGGGGGGGGGGGGGGGGGGGGGGGGGGGGGGGGGGGGGGGGGGGGGGGGGGGGGGGGGGGGGGGGGGGGGGGGGGGGGGGGGGGGGGGGGGGGGGGGGGGGGGGGGGGGGGGGGGGGGGGGGGGGGGGGGGGGGGGGGGTGGGGGGGGGGGGGGGGGGGGGGGGGGGGGGGGGGGGGGGGGGGGGGGGGGGGGGGGGGGGGGGGGGGGGGGGGGGGGGGGGGGGGGGGGGGGGGGGGGGGGGGGGGGGGGGGGGGGGGGGGGGGGGGGGGGGGGGGGGGGGGGGGGGGGGGGGGGGGGGGGGGGGGGGGGGG
Source organism: Eucriotettix oculatus (assembly GCA_034510155.1). Lineage (NCBI taxonomy): Eukaryota > Metazoa > Arthropoda > Insecta > Orthoptera > Tetrigidae > Eucriotettix > Eucriotettix oculatus. Next base: position 15,286 of record JAEMUL010000059.1, on the reverse strand, counting down.
GGGGGGGGGGGGGGGGGGGGGGGGGGGGGGGGGGGGGGGGGGGGGGGGGGGGGGGGGGGGGGGGGGGGGGGGGGGGGGGGGGGGGGGGGGGGGGGGGGGGGGGGGGGGGGGGGGGGGGGGGGGGGGGGGGGGGGGGGGGGGGGGGGGGGGGGGGGGGGGGGGGGGGGGGGGGGGGGGGGGGGGGGGGGGGGGGGGGGGGGGGGGGGGGGGGTGGGGGGGGGGGGGGGGGGGGGGGGGGGGGGGGGGGGGGGGGGGGGGGGGGGGGGGGGGGGGGGGGGGGGGGGGGGGGGGGGGGGGGGGGGGGGGGGGGGGGGGGGGGGGGGGGGGGGGGGGGGGGGGGGGGGGGGGGGGGGGGGGGGGGGGGGGGGGGGGGGGGGGGGGGGGGGGGGGGGGGGGGGGGGGGGGGGGGGGGGGGGGGGGGGGGGGGGGGGGGGGGGGGGGGGGGGGGGGGGGGGGGGGGGGGGGGGGGGGGGGGGGGGGGGGGGGGGGGGGGGGGGGGGGGGGGGGGGGGGGGGGGGGGGGGGGGGGGGGGGGGGGGGGGGGGGGGGGGGGGGGGGGGGGGGGGGGGGGGGGGGGGGGGGGGGGGGGGGGGGGGGGTGGGGGGGGGGGGGGGGGGGGGGGGGGGGGGGGGGGGGGGGGGGGGGGGGGGGGGGGGGGGGGGGGGGGGGGGGGGGGGGGGGGGGGGGGGGGGGGGGGGGGGGGGGGGGGGGGGGGGGGGGGGGGGGGGGGGGGGGGGGGGGGGGGGGGGGGGGGGGGGGGGGGGGGGGGGGGGGGGGGGGGGGGGGGGGGGGGGGGGGGGGGGGGGGGGGGGGGGGGGGGGGGGGGGGGGGGGGGGGGGGGGGGGGGGGGGGGGGGGGGGGGGGGGGGGGGGGGGGGGGGGGGGGGGGGGGGGGGGGGGGGGGGGGGGGGGGGGGGGGGGGGGGGGGGGGGGGGGGGGGGGGGGGGGGGGGGGGGGGGGGGGGGGGGGGGGGGGGGGGGGGGGGGGGGGGGGGGGGGGGGGGGGGGGGGGGGGGGGGGGGGGGGGGGGGGGGGGGGGGGGGGGGGGGGGGGGGGGGGGGGGGGGGGGGGGGGGGGGGGGGGGGGGGGGGGGGGGGGGGGGGGGGGGGGGGGGGGGGGGGGGGGGGGGGGGGGGGGGGGGGGGGGGTGGGGGGGGGGGGGGGGGGGGGGGGGGGGGGGGGGGGGGGGGGGGGGGGGGGGGGGGGGGGGGGGGGGGGGGGGGGGGGGGGGGGGGGGGGGGGGGGGGGGGGGGGGGGGGGGGGGGGGGGGGGGGGGGGGGGGGGGGGGGGGGGGGGGGGGGGGGGGGGGGGGGGGGGGGGGGGGGGGGGGGGGGGGGGGGGGGGGGGGGGGGGGGGGGGGGGGGGGGGGGGGGGGGGGGGGGGGGGGGGGGGGGGGGGGGGGGGGGGGGGGGGGGGGGGGGGGGGGGGGGGGGGGGGGGGGGGGGGGGGGGGGGGGGGGGGGGGGGGGGGGGGGGGGGGGGGGGGGGGGGGGGGGGGGGGGGGGGGGGGGGGGGGGGGGGGGGGGGGGGGGGGGGGGGGGGGGGGGGGGGGGGGGGGGGGGGGGGGGGGGGGGGGGGGGGGGGGGGGGGGGGGGGGGGGGGGGGGGGGGGGGGGGGGGGGGGGGGGGGGGGGGGGGGGGGGGGGGGGGGGGGGGGGGGGGGGGGGGGGGGGGGGGGGGGGGGGGGGGGGGGGGGGGGGGGGGGGGGGGGGGGGGGGGGGGGGGGGGGGGGGGGGGGGGGGGGGGGGGGGGGGGGGGGGGGGGGGGGGGGGGGGGTGGGGGGGGGGGGGGGGGGGGGGGGGGGGGGGGGGGGGGGGGGGGGGGGGGGGGGGGGGGGGGGGGGGGGGGGGGGGGGGGGGGGGGGGGGGGGGGGGGGGGGGGGGGGGGGGGGGGGGGGGGGGGGGGGGGGGGGGGGGGGGGGGGGGGGGGGGGGGGGGGGGGGGGGGGGGGGGGGGGGGGGGGGGGGTGGGGGGGGGGGGGGGGGGGGGGGGGGGGGGGGGGGGGGGGGGGGGGGGGGGGGGGGGGGGGGGGGGGGGGGGGGGGGGGGGGGGGGGGGGGGGGGGGGGGGGGGGGGGGGGGGGGGGGGGGGGGGGGGGGGGGGGGGGGGGGGGGGGGGGGGGGGGGGGGGGGGGGGGGGGGGGGGGGGGGGGGGGGGGGGGGGGGGGGGGGGGGGGGGGGGGGGGGGGGGGGGGGGGGGGGGGGGGGGGGGGGGGGGGGGGGGGGGGGGGGGGGGGGGGGGGGGGGGGGGGGGGGGGGGGGGGGGGGGGGGGGGGGGGGGGGGGGGGGGGGGGGGGGGGGGGGGGGGGGGGGGGGGGGGGGGGGGGGGGGGGGGGGGGGGGGGGGGGGGGGGGGGGGGGGGGGGGGGGGGGGGGGGGGGGGGGGGGGGGGGGGGGGGGGGGGGGGGGGGGGGGGGGGGGGGGGGGGGGGGGGGGGGGGGGGGGGGGGGGGGGGGGGGGGGGGGGGGGGGGGGGGGGGGGGGGGGGGGGGGGGGGGGGGGGGGGGGGGGGGGGGGGGGGGGGGGGGGGGGGGGGGGGGGGGGGGGGGGGGGGGGGGGGGGGGGGGGGGGGGGGGGGGGGGGGGGGGGGGGGGGGGGGGGGGGGGGGGGGGTGGGGGGGGGGGGGGGGGGGGGGGGGGGGGGGGGGGGGGGGGGGGGGGGGGGGGGGGGGGGGGGGGGGGGGGGGGGGGGGGGGGGGGGGGGGGGGGGGGGGGGGGGGGGGGGGGGGGGGGGGGGGGGGGGGGGGGGGGGGGGGGGGGGGGGGGGGGGGGGGGGGGGGGGGGGGGGGGGGGGGGGGGGGGGGGGGGGGGGGGGGGGGGGGGGGGGGGGGGGGGGGGGGGGGGGGGGGGGGGGGGGGGGGGGGGGGGGGGGGGGGGGGGGGGGGGGGGGGGGGGGGGGGGGGGGGGGGGGGGGGGGGGGGGGGGGGGGGGGGGGGGGGGGGGGGGGGGGGGGGGGGGGGGGGGGGGGGGGGGGGGGGGGGGGGGGGGGGGGGGGGGGGGGGGGGGGGGGGGGGGGGGGGGGGGGGGGGGGGGGGGGGGGGGGGGGGGGGGGGGGGGGGGGGGGGGGGGGGGGGGGGGGGGGGGGGGGGGGGGGGGGGGGGGGGGGGGGGGGGGGGGGGGGGGGGGGGGGGGGGGGGGGGGGGGGGGGGGGGGGGGGGGGGGGGGGGGGGGGGGGGGGGGGGGGGGGGGGGGGGGGGGGGGGGGGGGGGGGGGGGGGGGGGGGGGGGGGGGGGGGGGGGGGGGGGGGGGGGGGGGGGGGGGGGGGGGGGGGGGGGGGGGGGGGGGGGGGGGGGGGGGGGGGGGGGGGGGGGGGGGGGGGGGGGGGGGGGGGGGGGGGGGGGGGGGGGGGGGGGGGGGGGGGGGGGGGGGGGGGGGGGGGGGGGGGGGGGGGGGGGGGGGGGGGGGGGGGGGGGGGGGGGGGGGGGGGGGGGGGGGGGGGGGGGGGGGGGGGGGGGGGGGGGGGGGGGGGGGGGGGGGGGGGGGGGGGGGGGGGGGGGGGGGGGGGGGGGGGGGGGGGGGGGGGGGGGGGGGGGGGGGGGGGGGGGGGGGGGGGGGGGGGGGGGGGGGGGGGGGGGGGGGGGTGGGGGGGGGGGGGGGGGGGGGGGGGGGGGGGGGGGGGGGGGGGGGGGGGGGGGGGGGGGGGGGGGGGGGGGGGGGGGGGGGGGGGGGGGGGGGGGGGGGGGGGGGGGGGGGGGGGGGGGGGGGGGGGGGGGGGGGGGGGGGGGGGGGGGGGGGGGGGGGGGGGGGGGGGGGGGGGGGGGGGGGGGGGGGGGGGGGGGGGGGGGGGGGGGGGGGGGGGGGGGGGGGGGGGGGGGGGGGGGGGGGGGGGGGGGGGGGGGGGGGGGGGGGGGGGGGGGGGGGGGGGGGGGGGGGGGGGGGGGGGGGGGGGGGGGGGGGGGGGGGGGGGGGGGGGGGGGGGGGGGGGGGGGGGGGGGGGGGGGGGGGGGTGGGGGGGGGGGGGGGGGGGGGGGGGGGGGGGGGGGGGGGGGGGGGGGGGGGGGGGGGGGGGGGGGGGGGGGGGGGGGGGGGGGGGGGGGGGGGGGGGGGGGGGGGGGGGGGGGGGGGGGGGGGGGGGGGGGGGGGGGGGGGGGGGGGGGGGGGGGGGGGGGGGGGGGGGGGGGGGGGGGGGGGGGGGGGGGGGGGGGGGGGGGGGGGGGGGGGGGGGGGGGGGGGGGGGGGGGGGGGGGGGGGGGGGGGGGGGGGGGGGGGGGGGGGGGGGGGGGGGGGGGGGGGGGGGGGGGGGGGGGGGGGGGGGGGGGGGGGGGGGGGGGGGGGGGGGGGGGGGGGGGGGGGGGGGGGGGGGGGGGGGGGGGGGGGGGGGGGGGGGGGGGGGGGGGGGGGGGGGGGGGGGGGGGGGGGGGGGGGGGGGGGGGGGGGGGGGGGGGGGGGGGGGGGGGGGGGGGGGGGGGGGGGGGGGGGGGGGGGGGGGGGGGGGGGGGGGGGGGGGGGGGGGGGGGGGGGGGGGGGGGGGGGGGGGGGGGGGGGGGGGGGGGGGGGGGGGGGGGGGGGGGGGGGGGGGGGGGGGGGGGGGGGGGGGGGGGGGGGGGGGGGGGGGGGGGGGGGGGGGGGGGGGGGGGGGGGGGGGGGGGGGGGGGGGGGGGGGGGGGGGGGGGGGGGGGGGGGGGGGGGGGGGGGGGGGGGGGGGGGGGGGGGGGGGGGGGGGGGGGGGGGGGGGGGGGGGGGGGGGGGGGGGGGGGGGGGGGGGGGGGGGGGGGGGGGGGGGGGGGGGGGGGGGGGGGGGGGGGGGGGGGGGGGGGGGGGGGGGGGGGGGGGGGGGGGGGGGGGGGGGGGGGGGGGGGGGGGGGGGGGGGGGGGGGGGGGGGGGGGGGGGGGGGGGGGGGGGGGGGGGGGGGGGGGGGGGGGGGGGGGGGGGGGGGGGGGGGGGGGGGGGGGGGGGGGGGGGGGGGGGGGGGGGGGGTGGGGGGGGGGGGGGGGGGGGGGGGGGGGGGGGGGGGGGGGGGGGGGGGGGGGGGGGGGGGGGGGGGGGGGGGGGGGGGGGGGGGGGGGGGGGGGGGGGGGGGGGGGGGGGGGGGGGGGGGGGGGGGGGGGGGGGGGGGGGGGGGGGGGGGGGGGGGGGGGGGGGGGGGGGGGGGGGGGGGGGGGGGGGGGGGGGGGGGGGGGGGGGGGGGGGGGGGGGGGGGGGGGGGGGGGGGGGGGGGGGGGGGGGGGGGGGGGGGGGGGGGGGGGGGGGGGGGGGGGGGGGGGGGGGGGGGGGGGGGGGGGGGGGGGGGGGGGGGGGGGGGGGGGGGGGGGGGGGGGGGGGGGGGGGGGGGGGGGGGGGGGGGGGGGGGGGGGGGGGGGGGGGGGGGGGGGGGGGGGGGGGGGGGGGGGGGGGGGGGGGGGGGGGGGGGGGGGGGGGGGGGGGGGGGGGGGGGGGGGGGGGGGGGGGGGGGGGGGGGGGGTGGGGGGGGGGGGGGGGGGGGGGGGGGGGGGGGGGGGGGGGGGGGGGGGGGGGGGGGGGGGGGGGGGGGGGGGGGGGGGGGGGGGGGGGGGGGGGGGGGGGGGGGGGGGGGGGGGGGGGGGGGGGGGGGGGGGGGGGGGGGGGGGGGGGGGGGGGGGGGGGGGGGGGGGGGGGGGGGGGGGGGGGGGGGGGGGGGGGGGGGGGGGGGGGGGGGGGGGGGGGGGGGGGGGGGGGGGGGGGGGGGGGGGGGGGGGGGGGGGGGGGGGGGGGGGGGGGGGGGGGGGGGGGGGGGGGGGGGGGGGGGGGGGGGGGGGGGGGGGGGGGGGGGGGGGGGGGGGGGGGGGGGGGGGGGGGGGGGGGGGGGGGGGGGGGGGGGGGGGGGGGGGGGGGGGGGGGGGGGGGGGGGGGGGGGGGGGGGGGGGGGGGGGGGGGGGGGGGGGGGGGGGGGGGGGGGGGGGGGGGGGGGGGGGGGGGGGGGGGGGGGGGGGGGGGGGGGGGGGGGGGGGGGGGGGGGGGGGGGGGGGGGGGGGGGGGGGGGGGGGGGGGGGGGGGGGGGGGGGGGGGGGGGGGGGGGGGGGGGGGGGGGGGGGGGGGGGGGGGGGGGGGGGGGGGGGGGGGGGGGGGGGGGGGGGGGGGGGGGGGGGGGGGGGGGGTGGGGGGGGGGGGGGGGGGGGGGGGGGGGGGGGGGGGGGGGGGGGGGGGGGGGGGGGGGGGGGGGGGGCGGGGGGGGGGGGGGGGGGGGGGGGGGGGGGGGGGGGGGGGGGGGGGGGGGGGGGGGGGGGGGGGGGGGGGGGGGGGGGGGGGGGGGGGGGGGGGGGGGGGGGGGGGGGGGGGGGGGGGGGGGGGGGGGGGGGGGGGGGGGGGGGGGGGGGGGGGGGGGGGGGGGGGGGGGGGGGGGGGGGGGTGGGGGGGGGGGGGGGGGGGGGGGGGGGGGGGGGGGGGGGGGGGGGGGGGGGGGGGGGGGGGGGGGGGGGGGGGGGGGGGGGGGGGGGGGGGGGGGGGGGGGGGGGGGGGGGGGGGGGGGGGGGGGGGGGGGGGGGGGGGGGGGGGGGGGGGGGGGGGGGTGGGGGGGGGGGGGGGGGGGGGGGGGGGGGGGGGGGGGGGGGGGGGGGGGGGGGGGGGGGGGGGGGGGGGGGGGGGGGGGGGGGGGGGGGGGGGGGGGGGGGGGGGGGGGGGGGGGGGGGGGGGGGGGGGGGGGGGGGGGGGGGGGGGGGGGGGGGGGGGGGGGGGGGGGGGGGGGGGGGGGGGGGGGGGGGGGGGGGGGGGGGGGGGGGGGGGGGGGGGGGGGGGGGGGGGGGGGGGGGGGGGGGGGGGGGGGGGGGGGGGTGGGGGGGGGGGGGGGGGGGGGGGGGGGGGGGGGGGGGGGGGGGGGGGGGGGGGGGGGGGGGGGGGGGGGGGGGGGGGGGGGGGGGGGGGGGGGGGGGGGGGGGGGGGGGGGGGGGGGGGGGGGGGGGGGGGGGGGGGGGGGGGGGGGGGGGGGGGGGGGGGGGGGGGGGGGGGGGGGGGGGGGGGGGGGGGGGGGGGGGGGGGGGGGGGGGGGGGGGGGGGGGGGGGGGGGGGGGGGGTGGGGGGGGGGGGGGGGGGGGGGGGGGGGGGGGGGGGGGGGGGGGGGGGGGGGGGGGGGGGGGGGGGGGGGGGGGGGGGGGGGGGGGGGGGGGGGGGGGGGGGGGGGGGGGGGGGGGGGGGGGGGGGGGGGGGGGGGGGGGGGGGGGGGGGGGGGGGGGGGGGGGGGGGGGGGGGGGGGGGGGGGGGGGGGGGGGGGGGGGGGGGGGGGGGGGGGTGGGGGGGGGGGGGGGGGGGGGGGGGGGGGGGGGGGGGGGGGGGGGGGGGGGGGGGGGGGGGGGGGGGGGGGGGGGGGGGGGGGGGGGGGGGGGGGGGGGTGGGGGGGGGGGGGGGGGGGGGGGGGGGGGGGGGGGGGGGGGGGGGGGGGGGGGGGGGGGGGGGGGGGGGGGGGGGGGGGGGGGGGGGGGGGGGGGGGGGGGGGGGGGGGGGGGGGGGGGGGGGGGGGGGGGGGGGGGGGGGGGGGGGGGGGGTGGGGGGGGGGGGGGGGGGGGGGGGGGGTGGGGGGGGGGGGGGGGGGGGGGGGGGGGGGGGGGGGGGGGGGGGGGGGGGGGGGGGGGGGGTGGGGGGGGGGGGGGGGGGGGGGGGGGGGGGGGGGGGGGGGGGGGGGGGGGGGGGGGGGGGGGGGGGGGGGGGGGGGGGGGGGGGGGGGGGGGGGGGGGGGGGGGGGGGGGGGGGGGGGGGGGGGGGGGGGGGGGGGGGGGGGGGGGGGGGGGGGGGGGGGGGGGGGGGGGGGGGGGGGGGGGGGGGGGGGGGGGGGGGGGGGGGGGGGGGGGGGGGGGGGGGGGGGGGGGGGGGGGGGGGGGGGGGGGGGGGGGGGGGGGGGGGGGGGGGGGG
>JAEMUL010000057.1:0-29081 GCA_034510155.1 Eucriotettix oculatus | reverse complement strand
TGATAAAGCATTTGCGCAATCAAGTCACCTTATAATTCATAAAAAGATTCATACGGGTGAAAAATCATTCAAATGTTTTGCCTGTCCAAAAACTTTTTTTGTTTCATCTGATTTGAAAAAACACATAAGAATTCACACCGGTGAAAAACCATTCAAATGTGCTGAGTGTAGTAAAACATTTTCAGATTCCAGTAGCCTAACAAGTCACATGAGGATTCATACTGGTGAAAAACCATACAAATGTGCTGAATGTGGTAAAAAGTTTTCACATTCGAATCACCTGACGTTACACATGAGAATTCACACTGGTGAAAAACCCTACAAATGTAATGTATGTGGTAATACATTTGCTCGCTCAGGTACTTTGACAGTTCATTTGAGAACTCATATTTGAAAAAGTGCTCAGGTTTTCAAGAGTGTGATGGTACTTGGACAGCAAATAAATTAAACCAAATTACAAAGTTTTTATTTAATTGAGCGGTGTTTCATCATGAAGTTTGGGACTTTGTTGGGTAATATCTTCAAATGTTAAATTTTGTTTAACAAAAATGACATGTATGTCACCCTGTGTGTGAAAAGTACAACATAATTTATTTATGATTTACGTGCAATGTACCAATACTATTAAATAGTGTGTTCTTTTTTAATTTTCATTGTTAGTGTTTTGAATCCCCAATTAAAATATCCTTATTACCAGCCAGTAATTGCTCCCTATTTATAGGTTCTTCAGTAAACATACATTTGAGTGTAGTAGAATAATTTAATAAAAATTTTTAAATAAAAATTTTCACTGGTAATGCGAGAAAAATTGTTCTTGCTTGAAGCAATTAAGTAAAAGTTAACAAAATGCTGAATATTTATTTCCTGACTTAAAATCTAAACCAACAAAATCAAGAATAAATAAGGTAGGAAAATGGTCATAAATGTAAGCAGTGATTGTGCAGTTATTCAGCTAATTTGTGTTTCAAAAAATGTAACTATCTTTTGTATGGTACAAAGAAGTAAATGAATTGGTTGAAAGACATAAAAATAGAATTTGATAACAGAATATTGAACAAAATTGTATGACTTCAAAAAGACTTCTTTGTCATTTATTGTTTTCTGAAGGTTTTTTATTTATTTTGATGTAGGTGTAGTGAATAGTGCGAATGCTTTGTATCATTTCTTCAGCTGCAGAAGTACTCATTTAGAGTCGAGTACTAATTTATTTCATCTGCTGTGTCGCATTTGTGTTTGTATGTATGTTGTTTCTTTTTCATTAAGGTTTTTTATATATGAAATAACATGCTTTGTTAAAATTTATGAATTTAGCCTTCGCTTTTAGCAGAAGTTCTGATGTTATAGTTGTTCTTACGTCCATGTATACAAGTTGAGTTTGTATAAGATGTTTCACAGTTCACTCCTGCATTTTCTGGTTATAATTTTTTGTGAATATTTTATAGAGGTTGTTAACCAAAGTGTTGCCTCTATTCTTGCTGGGGTTCAGTTAGGCTTTTGTATATTTTAATTTAATGTCTCTTGCAACTTAATAAAAGTAATTATTGACCATTTATATACAGAATTATTTATTCAGTTTGAAGATAAACAATGTTTCAGTGTATATGTTACACCTTCTTCAGGAATTTCTTTCTGCAGAAGAACAGCTTGATTCACATACAGTTAATTTTAATTCAAAACTTGGTATGCAAATTATATGAATTTGAATTAGATTTGGCAAACTTACCGAGTTATTATAATATCCAAACATAGATAACACTTAACATATTGAGTAAAATGCACAAAAATTTAAGCAGGGTTCCCAAGGCAACCATTACACTTAATCCAAATCATGTTTGAAAGCAGGACTGTGTGGTGGACGGTAGCCTTGAGGGTTTGACCTGTTGGTTCCAATTAAGAAAACCATCCCTGTGACCTTGCACAAGTTTACAAAAGTATATTTGAAGTACAAATTTAACAAAGTTAATAACTTGGTAAAATAAATTATTATAAATATTACACAGTTTGATCGTAACATTATGTGAATTGGATGAGTTTGGCGCTTTTGAAAATATCATATTAAGTATCCTTTCAGAGAGGTTATGTTTATATAATTTCTTTTTCCATACCTAATGCTTCAATATTTCCCCAGTCAACGTTAAGATCCTCTTCTAATCGATGGCTAGTGTGCGATTAGTTGTTTTGTAATTGTTGTTGTGTTCTTTGTAGAGAGTTCCTAAACTTGTTATTGTACATTATTTCTTTGTAATCCATTTTTTGTGTAAATGATTGGAAGTCACCGTAAGAGGAGGGCTCTTTTTGTTACTTAGGAAAAGCCCAAGGGAACGTCTAGCTGTCACAATTATCCAGTGCATTTACTCTGTGCAAGTAAATTACACAAAATAAATTTTAAAAAGTTATGAAATACAATTACTGGCCCAAAAGAAGAACCAAATTAAGTACGAAAAAATATATAAATAAATATCTGAATGTTTACATGCTTGAAGCTAATTGTCAATAAAAATTTTGATTCATCTGCCAGGCTCGCTCTGCAAAAATATATATATTATAATATTCAAAATTAAGGGAGGGTAATTAAATAAATTAAACACTGATCAAACTAAAATTTGACTATATTAAAAGAAAATCACACAAGTGATTAATAAACTCAGGGTTATAAGGGCCTCTTGTGAATGAAGTAAGCAGATACTGAGAGAAAGAAAAATATTCAATCAGATTGATAATTAAAATAAATAGAATAAAATGAGCCAGTTTTACAGTGATATAAATTGTTACTTACCCCAGGCAATTTGGCTGCACACACTTTCTGAACATATGACCCTTATCCTGCTTACGATTACCCATTCACACCAATCATCAAATATACTCCAACAGCTACTAAAAGATTTACAAGCCATTTAGATTGATGGCACAATTTTTATATGATCACCAGCTAACTGTAGTTACGTAACAAAGTTTATCAATTCACTACCTATTACCATAAGATTTCACAAACTACAAATTATAAAAAAAAACAGTGCCCTTCAATACTGAATTATTATTTCAATAGCCACTGCTACTCCCCTCGACTACCAATCTCCATCAGGTAGCTTCAACCATGATGTATCTCCACATTACTCCCAACAGTTTCCACTAGCAACCTGCTGCTTCCACATAAGAATCTGACCTATAGCATGCTAGTCAGACATCCAAATCAACATCATAACAACCAAATGGTCACCACATTTCTACATCACGCTCTGCCAACACGTGTCTCCTCAACCACCAAGTCTGCACTCTCAAAATAAACTTTTACTCCTTCACCACCATGACTGTTTTCAAAATTACAATCTTCTCCTCCATAACAATCTAATATCCTCGGCCTCCACCTACCTATCTGCTCTGCTCAACCACCATGTACACTCTGCTCTATGGAGCATTTTTCAACCCCATCGCCATATTGCCAAAAACTAGGTCTCGTGGCCTGTCTCGCAGTTGAGAAGTGATGTTGCCCTCTCGTGGCTGATTGCCAATAATTATATTTGTGGAACGTTCTGTCTTTCCTTTTGGCACGGCACCATTTACCTACGTCACAGACTCGGCCACCGTTATTGTTAAGAGGTACAGAAACAAAGGCTACGCCAAGGATCAAAAACAGAGTCTCGCATGCCAACACTGTACTGTACTCCACTCTCAATAGTCCAATTAAAACGAAATACATCCTAAAACTTTAAACTAATTTAAATAAGTATTCACTTAATAAAACAATCTTAATGTTAAGTTACAGCCTCAGCCAAGGCTGAGCACGGCGTGTCCGTGTGAGGAGAGGGTGCTACAAATGGCCGACGTTGCGCGGGATTTGACAGACCTGTGATTGGTTGATGAGGTCAGGTGACCGTGACTTTGCTGGTTGGCGCAAGTCAGGACAGTGATCGGTGGGTTAGTGAAGAAGTAAGACGTGTTTCGTGGGCTGCGAAGTTTAGCAGCCACGAGACATAAAAAGACTTAGTAAACGCTAGCGAGTAAGCAATGAATAAGTGGTGCTAGGCCTGGAGTCGATTCAAGTTTAGTACAGAGTAGTCGTTTTTGGGGGTAGTTGAGTAAAGACGAGTGATTCAAAGATTGAGTGTTTTTCTGTGCAAAAACTTCTTGGTCCGAGGTCTCAAATCGTACATCGACGCAGAGCTGAGGTGACTGGAAACGAATTCCTGCTACAATACATATATATAATGTAATGTACCACGTGTGGTGACACTAAATTGTTTATTTTAAGTTTTGCAGAGCGCGGAGTAGATGCGCTGGATAGCTGTGACACCTAGACACTACCTTGGGCTTTTCCTAAGTAACAGAGGGAGCCCTTCTCTTATGCGGACTTCCAAAAATTTATGCAGAAAAAAGATTACAAATAAATAATATACAATAACAAGTTTAGGAACTCTCTTCAAAGAACACACAAAAAAAAATTCCGAACAAGTAACCGTACTCCAACCATCGATTAGAAGGGGATCTTAAGTTTGATTGCGAAAATATTGTTTTTGGTATGGAAAAAGAAATTATATAAACATAATCTCTCTGAAAGGATGCGTTTGAAGATGTTAACTCAAAATGTTGTGATTTTCAGTTATACAGCTAAAATGAGTTTTCTACTCAAGTCGAAATAAATATAGAAAGTGACTTAAAAAAAATTAATGCAAGTAATAAAAAGGTGGGAATTTCGTTGAATGTAACGGGATGTTACATAAAACCCGCATCTTAACGGAGTATATTGGGGCCATCCATATACGTAGAAAATGTTGACGAAGTGAGAGTAGGAAGAAACCAAACGTTCTTTGGAAGACAAAAGTGACGTTATCGTCCAAGAAACTAGTACATTGCCTGTCATTAGGCTGTGTTGGTCATTGCCAATAAAAATTCGTAATGTTGGTCTTGGTGAAGTACCGAGCTTCAACACGGGTGTCGCTGGTGTCGAGTCTTTCATGATTACATCTGCCTCCAGCATTTGCTTGGTACGCAACTGGGATATGGTATATCTTCCCGAAAATGGAGAGGTATCTGGCAATTTATCCTAAAATGATAACCATCAACTTGGCCTAATGACTGGGTCTGTAAAACTCTATAAATAATTAATATTCCTGATGTTGGCTTAACGTCTGGCATTCGTTCATCTTACTACCGATTGATCCTCCGTATCAACGACGCTTATTCTAAAATTGTTACTATTATTGTGCGACATTGTCGCATGAAGCGGAAGCGCACTCCGGTTCTCTCCATATTATCACCATTGTAGCGTTTCTACCTATGTAAAAACGCCACTCACCTCGACTCCCCAATCGGCAGAGCATGAACCAGGGGCGTGGATCTTTCTCACAGGGAAGGGAAAAAAGGAATAATAAACACTGTTTTTGTTTTTAGTTACTTATGAGGGCGCCAACGATCGCTCAAATAATTAATATTCTTCGGCGATACGCAGACCAAGAATAAGTTAGGACGACTTGGGGATTAAATTTGGTAGTGGGTTGAAATTTGTAACTTATGCAAGGATTCTCCACAGTCTGGCTGCGAAGAAAACACTGAAGTAAACCAATATTAGCAAAAAATCAATTAATTGACATCAACATCAACTGGTGGTTGATGATTTGAAGAGAATCGAAAATAACACGAGTGTTAATTAACCTTTTTAATTAAAAAGTTGTTCAAAAAAAATTTGGTTTTTAAATTTACAAGAATATCGAATTGTGAACATAAACTATTTACCTCCGGTGGCTAACGATTCAGATAATTAAAAAAAATATTTCTCTTTACAATACTTGTTGAGAATCGCAGTTTAAATACGAATCTGGCTTGAATTAACGATTGATCCACATAGAAATATTATTACTCTTTTTACAGTGACATATTTGCTGTATAAATAAAATCTGAACTGTGGGATGCACTAAATCACAACAAATCACGATACAAGTCAAAACTCTAGGACACACTAAAAGAAGAACAAATTGTAATATACAGCAGCTGATAAATTTTCAGATGAAATATTCAATTTAAGTATTTTACACGTGTTCAAATCAGCTGATTCGTCTGTCGAACTACGTTAGTTGCGCGACCTTTATAAGACTTTAACGGTGTTACAATCGATTGAAGAATACTTTTCGTCTCCCGTCATAGGGAAGGGCGTGAGAATAGTATCCAATGCCCGACCTACCTGATGCAGGTTTTCCCTGCATCTCTTTAGGTGAAACACCACGAGGGTAGGCCCTTGGCTGGCTACCTTGCTCTGCCTTCCGCATCCCCCCTTTTCAATTCTCTTCCTATGCTATTAAGGGGGGGGTGGGGGGTGTTGCCTGTTTCAGGTTCACCCACACGTAGCCTGTTAACCAAATAATGATTACGGCGAGGACATGAAGTATTGGGATTCTCTTGAGCTGGCAGGGATGCGCTCTATCGGCAAAATGTGTAATGTAAGAAAATGGCTGACATTGCGTCGTCGCGTGTTGTGACAGGTTTATTAAATCAATCAATGTTGATTGATAATGTCAGTTATTATTAAATGTGGATTTCAAGAAGTAGATGTGAGTGTTCACGACACAAATCTTAAATAAAGGACGAAAATTGCTAGAAAGCTTTCACGTTAGCCATGTACTAGAGGAAGCACGCCATGATTTTGTGATCTACTCCTCAGATTACTTACTAACCAATTGTGCAAGTATACATTTTAAATAAAATAACAGAAAACTTAACGAATAATATTAAAGCAAACAAAATACACGTAAACAAATTATTATTTTTAATGGGTTACGAATTTTTTGAAATTTTAGTTTACGTGTAATTAATATTTTTTTCATTTTCATAAAAGAAATTTCTATTTATATAATATCAATTGTAATTATTAAATAGTTGGAAATTTACAAAATACACTGCAATATTCTCTAATAATTTAATTGAAGCCCTATTGTTCAAAGGTATTTATAAATTAATAACAATATCATCAAATACAATATCTAACTTTCATATAATCAAAATATTTACAGTTGCAATGAGAACTTTAATTGACATAAGAGGGGCGGTATATCTTAATATGTGGGACTTAAATATTATCAAAACACAAGTTAATAATCAACCAGTAAATTATTTCAGATTTTAGAATTATAATTTTGACATAACATTAGTGTTACAATAAAATGATTTTACTTTAATGATTTAATTATATGAAATAAACTGAAATTTTGATGGCGCATGAATGTTGCTACGTTTACATGACCTTAATTTTTACATACCTCGCCTTTCGTATGAGACAATCGTTTGGTCTCATGGACGTCTCAAATTTCCTCTTCAGTATCACTGGTCGTGCGCCTTCCACTGCACTTGCACCAAGTTATACTCCTAGGGCAGTGGCGTGTCAACCTACGTCAGTGCTGCACTGACAACTGCCAATCCATAGCAGACACGAGAGCACTGCCTCACTTTTCTTGGAGCGTGTGGACAGTGTGTCAGTCATGACTGACCTAGACTACGCTGCCCTCATGGGAGGCCAGTTAGTGGCAGTTACGGTTGTCAATTATCGATTGTGAAAAGTGTGTCAGGGGCTGACTATCGATTGCGCGATGGTAAACAGTTTGTATTTTGCATTTTCAATACGCGTGCAGTTTGGTTTAGTGTGCGATTGGAGTAAGTGAATCTTTGTTGTGAACAGTGGCGAGTAGTTTGGTTCAGAAAGCATTTAGGATAGAGTTCGTTTGTTGCACCTATGAGCCTATAAAATTTTAGTTTAACTTTCAAAAAATAATTATTGTCCAGCCTCCAACGGCACAAACTTTAACTAGAAAAAAATACGCAAAAGAATGATGTTTAACTATAAACATACTACTTACTATCACACGTAACGAAAAATAATTCATTTCGTTTTGTTCATTAACTGACACATTTAACGGTAATAAAACAACAAGTAATAGAAACCGAGCCAATTATACACTGAAAACCAGCTTCAAAGAACAGGCGCTGGCTGTTTTTAATATTGCTTGCTTTCTGTAGTAATAATATAAAGCAATATTACTAAACAACTGTTTTCATTTTTATGTATCTACAGCACAGTAGCGTAATACTGAATTTGACTTTTTCGTGACAATTTCAGGAACTGTTATTCGATACGTCTATTCTGTCACAAATACAAAGTGATTAGTTTATTATGCTTACGCGAAAAAACAAAGGGGAAAAGTATTCAACTTGATATAAAACACTATGCAACATCAACATTACAACCGGTCGTAGTTGCCAAAAAATAGCAGAGAAGTATAAACATTCATCAGAGTTCTCTGCCCGTTCTGTAGTGAGGGCAGCACTTGGCAGTGAAGAAGTGGGCAGTTATCTGCCCAAGATGTAAACGGTAGGCAGTGCACAGCCAACCCAACTTCGACGAACATGATGTCAGTGGCGTGTCAACATACATCCATCGCTGACAAGACAGCACTGCCTTACTTTTCTTGGAGCGTGTCAACAGTATGTCAGTCATGACTGGCCACGTTCTCCCAGTTAGTGGCAGTTACGGTTGTTAATTATCGATTGTGAACGTTGTGGAAGGGCTGATTATCGATTGCGCTATGATAAACACTTTGTATTTTGCGTTGTAATTTTTGTTTAAGGCCGTTGATCAGTTAGGGAATTTTGAATATTTGTGCGAATGACGTGTTAAAAATTTTGCTTGACAATTTTTTAACTCGTTGAGAGTGGCGGGGATAATGTAACACGCAAGTTACATCCCGTTCCAGATTTGGAGGGTAGTGCCCTCGCCCCACACCCCCGTATCATGCAGGATTTAAAGATGCATTCCTAGGTCGATATTGGAATTTAACTATACAGCTTGAACACAAGTTAAATATTTTAGGTTCGACGTGGTATAAACAAATGGGAACCACGTGTGACTACGCTACGAATCGCGCCGCTCAATTACAACAATGTATACCCCATGTGGCCGAGGAGGAAATAATAGGGGCATTATCACGACACTTTGCTATCCCTACCCTCAATGACCAGTCGCTAGAAACTGCTATCCCAATCCCGCTTCCACGGCAGACGATCCCGAAATACTCCATACGCTAACCCCCAAAACGTGCAACGCCGCTCCCGTAACTTTTCTGCAAGCACTGGGACCGCTCCTTCGTCATGGAACAGTCACGAGTCCCTGAACAATCCCCGCCGCTTCACACCCAGTAGATCCCCAACACACTCACTAGAATATACTAGTTCTAACACTAATAACAGTCCCATACACATACACGAGTAACCCCAGGACCATGTATGACACCACCAGCAAATTGCTTGAGCTGATCGTCCAACGCCCCCGGTTTAGTACAGGACGCACTGCATTCCGCGTCATGGAGTCGTCGTGTCAAGTAGCAAAGCTTCTCACTATAGTAGCCATTTATGGAAACGAATTTTAACGAGGGCAAGAGAATGTTTGGAGTCCGTACCATAAATAGGAGGTTTTACCACCACCTTTTTAGAAAACCAAACAGCACGCGTATTGAAAATGCAAAATACAAACTGTTTACCATCGCGCAATCGATAGTCAGCCCCTGACACACTTTTCACAATCGATAATTGACAACCGTAACTGCCACTAACCATGAGGGCAGCGTCTAGGTCAGTCATGACTGACATACTGTTGACACGCTCCAAGAAAACTGAGGCAGTGCTCAGCGATGGATGGGCTGTTGTCAGTGCAGCACTGACGTATGTTGACACGCCACTGACATCACTGCCCCTGCGTGTACACATAGCCTTAGTTTGTTTACATTCTTTATTTATATTACAGTCGCCTTTGTGGACATTCATCTGATACTCTGCATGTTTACTATTATTCAATTAAACTTAAAATTAACACAGTTCCTAATTTTTTATCCATTTATTTTATCTACACTCTCGTTTACTATTTACAAACTTTTCTATTAATTGGCTTTCTCTCTTTCGTGGTAAGGGACAAGACTAGTAATGTTGAACGTTTTCCAAGACAATTGTTCAAACCTCTCCTTCATAAATATTCTGCAGCTTGTAACTTATCTTTTTAGCAGCATTGACCAGTACAAAATCTCCCATTTCAAACTCAATATTCTTCACTCTCTGCCGTTTAGATCTATAACGTGAGTTTTTATAGACACTTATACTCCCTCTCCTTCATACCGTCCATATTTGGGTATGGAATCATCTCTTTATAAGGCAGTTGGAAAGTTTAGAGAATGGCAACTCATGTGGCACACACTCGGTTGCCAAACTAAATTCTTATTTATAACGTCTTCGATTTTTGGAAGTAAAGTCATCCGCTTACTGTGTTCCGTACCGCTAAATTGTCTAAACAAAATAGACAAACGATAACGTTATCAAAATATTTTTATAATGCGTGAAATTTTCTACAAAATTACTCGTTTCCCCGTCTTTTATCTTGCCAGGTGCAGCAACATATAGACCAGAAAAACACTATGAGTAAATATATTCCTGACATATTGTACCGTGAACATAGCTTTAAGTCTGTTTATGGGTTACAAATTATTGAAAGTTTTAATTCGAAGTTTCTATTAGCTTACATCTACGGTTACATTCCATCAGTCACGGTTATTCGTAAATGGTTTCTTTAGTTTGCTTTGGTTGGCAACATTCTGTTTTGAACGAGTTTACCAACGAAACGACTGTGTAATTAATTATTAAAATTTTCGTAAAGGAGTTTTATGGAGGTATCCAGTATAGGTAATTATCGAAATGTATATGTATTCACAATTGGTGACTATAAGTACTGCTGTTGTTTTCCATTTATGAATATTTGTTGACAAGTTGTTGTAAACAAATATATAACACGCAAGTCAAAATCGGTTTCATGTCTGGATATTTTAAAATGGTTGAAAACCGCAGAAAAAAAAATCCGCCTATGTGATTTGTTACATTCTAAACTTTGAATTACACGTAGTTAACCGAACTTTATGTTTACTAGTATTCATATTTTATTTTAATGTATTTTTACGTAATCTGAGGCTACTGACATTAACAAAATATAAATAAATTGTTTCATTAATAGTGAGGTTATATTTGTCCAAGACATTAACTGTGCTGTATTTACAAAGACTAATATGAATTTATTGTGTCTTAAGTATGTTTGGTTAAACATTAAGTCACTTGGTATTTGGAATTATCTTCATAATTAATTGCTTTGAATATATGTACCAATTCATTTTAACAATTTGCATCCAAGTGTAAACTTAACTGTAACTAACAAATATCTATCTAACTTTGTAAAAATGGGGTATAAAATATTTTTCTCTTTTTATTTAGGTACCAAATGAAAACAATTTGGTGACAAAATGGACAAGCCTGAGGAATGCAGTGACGGCTACATCACTTTCAAATTAGTACAAGACTATAAGAAATGCCAAAAGAGTAATGTACCATTAAGATGTGTTGAGTGTGATAAAACATTTTCTGCACCAAGTACTTTACGAAATCATATGAGGGTTCACACAGGTGAAAAGCCATTCAAATGTAATCAGTGTGATCAAAAATTCTCACAGTCTAGTACTTTAACATCACACATAAGAACTCACACTGGTGAGAAGCCATACAAATGTGTTGTATGTGCTGCAACGTTTGCCTTGTCTGGTCACTTAACAATTCACATGAGGGTTCACACTGGTGAGAAACCATATAAATGTAGTGAATGCGGTAAAGCATTTGCTCAGTCAAGTCACCTTATAATTCATAAAAGAATACATACTGGTGAAAAATCGTACAAATGCTTCGCCTGTTATAAAACTTTTTCAGTTTCATCTGATTTAACTAAACACGTAAGGATTCATACCGGTGAAAAACCATACAAATGTGCTGAGTGTAATAAAACTTTCTCAGATTCAGGTAACTTGACAAACCACATGAGGGTTCACACTGGCGAAAGACCGTACAAATGCTCTGAATGCACTAAAACATTTTCACAGTCCAGTCACCTAACAATACACATGAGAATTCATACTGGTGAAAAGCCTTACAAATGTGAAATATGTGATAGAACATTTTCTCGGTCAGGTACCTTATCAACACACATGAAAATTCATATTTGAATAGCAATGCTTCTTTTGTTTAGTGTGAGATCAAACTGTATCAGGACCAACAAAAGTTTTAAGAAAATATAAGAAATATTACAATTAAATAATATAATTAGAAAAAGGTTGTGTATAAACTTGATATTTATAATACTTTCACGTGAGAATGAATTTAATATTGCCATATTGACCTCTGTGAGGTTAAAGGATACAATTATTAAAATTAAATGTAAAAACAATTTTTATAACAACTTTTTGTATGAGTAGTTTTAATTACTACCATTAATTTATAAAAAAATGTGGATGCTTAACAGTTGTTTTGCTTTTAACCTACATTGTCACCAGTTCAAATATTAAAGGGAATCAATCTGTTTACGAGTTATCTGAAAGAGGGAAAGCCTAATGCTGAACAGTTAAAGAGGGCAGTGGTTTTTCCGATCTAGCAGTATTGCTTTGTAGGTCACTCAGGCCAGATCAAAGAGTGGTTAGTATGCAGCGTTATTTTTAATAGTAAAATTTTAAAAGAAACAAGTTTTTAAGTTTTCTTAGCTATTGTAACAAAAAATGAATTTTATATTATTTTATTGTTAAAAAATGCCAACAGAATATTTTAGACTGCAACATAATAGTACCTCAAATCTATCCAGAAAGGCACTGTTTGGTTGACTAACAAAGACCTTGAGAATGTCAAACAAGAAATGAAAGATGCAAAGCCGTGGCACTTTGGATGATTAAAATTGGTACATTGCATCTTCAAGTATGTTTGTATTTGCAACAAAAAGCCCCTTTAAATCATTAAAAAGCATTGTATAAGTACACACGTATTCTAAATAAATACAATGAATGGCCAAAATTCTGAAATAGAAGAATTTAATAACAGTTCTTCTAGAAGAATAGACTATTCCAAGTTCCGAGCTGATCTCACTCTCGGTGCCAACAACTGTAGTCCAGAGTTATCTTCACCAAACGAGAGTCTTTCTGTTAACCGTAACACCTTCTTGTACATTCGCAACGTTCTAAACGATTGGTTCATTATACTGGCATAAATTAGTAATTTAACTGTATCAATTTGATTACTTTTTGTTCCCTAAGCGTAGGTGATTCTATCCTCATATCTATTTACCAACTGTTAACCATGAACAACATGCTATAAAATGTTCTCGTCATATGGCTAATCTGAACTCGTCTGTCAAAAAATTGGTGCTTGTTACGCAAAAGGTTTGCCATCCCTGCAATAAATATATTGACTCTCTGTAAATGAACCTGCTGCAATGGTGGAGGAACCACTTAAAAGTTCAAACTGATTGATTGACAATAATTTTCGGTGGTGTGTCTGAGAAAGAATTTAATTGAGCTTATCCTTTTGAATTCTGTGGCAAGAGAAAAAAGTGTACATAGGGAAATATAGTTGCAGACTATGTTATAATAAACATGAGGTCAGTGCATCATCCAAGTGTGCAAATTCAATGTTTGATGGTGCTTAAAAATTCAGATTCACAAATCCCACAGGCAAAAGTTGGAGACAATGTACGCACCCAAGTAGAAGACTTTGATAGACATCGCAGCATTGTAGTCGTCATCACCTTTGAAGGCGGTTTCTACAAGCTAGTATGAGAACATCTGTATTCCAGAGGAGAGTTTTCCATTCTGCACAAGAATCTGCTCACATTTGAATCCATATGGGCATAGAAGAAATGTCACTTAAGATTGGTGGACTAGGGTAATAGGAAAAGCCTGTGGGAGGTTGCTCTGGCAGGCATACGTTCCCAGAACTCACTGCCAAGACATCTTCACCTGTTCTGGGAGGCGTATGCACTTGGTAAGAGTTGTTCACAGTTCCCATTTGATCAGTCTGCCAACTGGTGGAGACACGGAGAACGGAATGCTGCTACCCTACAGTAGATTCATCTCACCTCATTAGGAAGGTTGTGAGAATAGTAGCCAATGCCTGACCTACCTGATGCTGGTTTTCTAGGGTTTTCTCTGCATCTCTTTAGGAGAAACAAAGCCTGGGTGCCCTAGTCAACCCTTGGCTACCTTCCAAATCCAACCTTTCCAATTCCCTTCTTATGCTATGAAAGAGGAGTTGTCTTGTTGTGATTAGTAAGTGGCATTTTGGGAACCTATGTCATCATTAGTTCAAGTCATGATTGTAACTGATGACATTTGCTCTATATTTCAGTTGACAAAAATATATTGTAATATACTTTTTGGGGTATAAAACGTTTATTAATTAACAGAACAAATTATGATCAATTTAAAAATTTTTCATTTATTAATTTAAAGTGAATACACGGGCTTAATCTCAGGGGATTTTGGGTCTCTCAAGAGATGGATGGAGTATGCAGTAGCTGAAAAATAGAAAGAAAAATCATTGAATATTAATTTATCCAGAGTAATGAGCAAGTTTCACAATTTTTTTTATAGTTTACCCACAATTACTGGGCCAACAAACATCCACCTCTCGAATGTTTGTGCGTCTCTCTGGCATCTTGCAGGATTTGATCACGTCTGGACACGTCCGTCCTCTCCTCTATTCGTCTGACTTCTCACAGCTCGGATTACGTCTGTCCTCTCACCTGGCTTCTGGCTGCTCGGACCAAGTCTGTCCTTTCCTCCGCTCTTTTCACTTCTGCTTGGTCCACGTCCGTTCTCTGCTCCACTCGCCTGCCTCCTGGGGTCGGACCACGTCCTCTCCTCTCCTCCACTCACCTGCCTTCTGGGGGTTGGATGAATACTTCCATCATACAATCCCTTTTTCTTAGGTGCTTACAACACGCGTTCTCTTTAAACTCCTGAACAATCTGGTACAGAAAATACAATTACCTTCGTACAGAGCTGAAAGAATATTTGAGATTTGTCATACCCTTCACCAGAGGAGGGAACAATAACATGAGAGGAAATGTTTTTTTCTTTATTTCATTAAATAATTTTGGCCCAGTTTGCATTTCTATTGATTTAACTAATGTCAGATACATATCATCATTAATGTTTCAAATCTCCTCCACTTCTTTTCAGGATTAAATGCTTGGTGACAAATGCAAAAGATAAGGAAACCAGGAACAAAAATAAGAGTGAAATTAAAGAAGTCCAACCCTCTTACCAAATTTTGTCTTACCAAGCAATAGTATGAAATGGCTTTAATTTTAACTTTTTCATTATAATAAACACACATGATAGATATTTAAAAATTATATATATTATGATTTATTATAAATATTACATTAAATTTTTTTATTATATTTATATACACATACTATGTCATGAATAAAGGCTAGCATGGAGAGTTGCATCAAACCAGCCTAAGGACTGAAAACTATATATGGAATGGTTACACAAGGTGGTTTTCTGAAGAGTGGGAAAAGGTATAGAGGAGAAAATTGTTTGATGAAGACGTGTGCGACAGACGAAGAGAGAAAGAAGAAGAGAATTTCCAAGTGCAGAAGGATGAATATGAAGGATTGAGGAGAGTCCTCTGTGGAAGAGAAACCTGTATAAAAACAAATGATTATAAAAATGGCAACAGTGGTTGGAAAGGTTGTGGATGGTGTTAGGTCATTGGTTTCTAGATGTGAGCTTCCTCTGAAAATCCACCCACATAATTAAAAATAAGGTGTTTTACTATAGTTATTCTCTCTGATAAATTAATTTTGGATAAAGATATAATTTTTTTTAATTAATAGAGAAACTATAACATCACAATATTTGTTATGATTCTTGTAAATGTCAACAAAAACCTTGCACAATTATTTGTCAGGTGCAGCAACATATAAACAAGAGAAGTATTGTTAATAATGTATTCCTGACATTCCTAAACAGTTTTACGGCTATCTATGGATTACAAATTATGAACCATTTTAATTCTGAGTTTCAATTAGAGTAGATATATGGTAAAATTCTATCAGCACCAATTTTCTGTAACTGGGAGTTTGTTGGCAACGTATTAGTAAGAACGAGTTTTTCAATGAAATGGCTGTGTAATTAATAATTCATTCTTTCAGAAGGGAATTTGAATGTAGGGAATCATGTAGATGTGTTTGTATTCTCTATAACAGATCAGTATTTAATTTTTGGTGACTATAAGTACTCCTAGTGATTCTCATTTATACATAATTGTTGAGAAGCTCTTGTAAACAAACATAAAACATGCAAGTCTAATGACGTTAAATGTCAGGATTATTTTGAATTAATTATAAGCTGTCAGATTTATGTGTAACTAACCAAACTTTAAGTTTACTTGTATGCATATTTTATATATGTAATCCAAGGCTAATGACAGGAACTATGGATTTTAATTATTATTAAACTGTATAATTAATAAGTGAGGTTATATTTGTCCCAAGACAACCTGTGTTTTATAAGCCAAGGTTAATATGAATTAATTTTTTAAGAATTGTGCCTTGAGGCTTATTTATTGTATTACAGAAATTAGGAGTGGAATGTGGCTGGTAAATTTAATGAGAAGGCTGGGGATGGATCAGAAATACTGTTCATAATCAAGGTAATATATAACGCAAAAATTCAATCAACTGGTCATAGAAAACGAACCAGGTTACATTCACAGCCGAGAGACATAGGGAGGTTGGAGGTACATGAAAATGAGGGGACTCTTGTCATTTTCGTGGACAGTTTAACTTCAACACTGATATCTAGAGATAGTGTTTTTTTTCCATTTTATTACTTTACGATATCAACATATTTATTTATTGTATATTTCTTTGGCCGTTCAGAATAATAGATTAACTCACAGGTAACAGATCATTTAAATATTCTTAGAACAACTGTTTGCGCTCTTTTCATAATTGTTCACTTTTTTAAATATTAAGCATAGTAATTCTACTTTCTAAGACTTCCCCTTTAGTCAACCGTAATCTTCTAAAAATCTTTGATATCTTCTTTTATTACGTGGATATGTCCAGATAGGGCTATTTGTTGGAGAACCTGGACTGGCGTCCGCAGGATCTCTAGGTGAATCAGCAGCTTCCTTAGTGTATGGAACAGTTGATGAGACTGCTCTTGAGACACTTCTGGGTCTGGTCCCTCATTGTCTTGTCTCTCCCACTGCTGTCATCACAGTGGGCCGGACGTAGTCTTGACTTTACCTGGAAACCATAGCGGTCCTGTACATAAACTGAAGGCTCTGGGAATATGTGGAACCTTTTCATCAATTTCCAGTTGACGGAATGTTGAGTGGTCTGGGGGTAGACGATCCAGGCAGCTTCTTAGGTTCCCTCCCATTAACAATTCTGCTGGGCTGCAACCAGCTGATGCCAGAGGAGAAAACTTGCAATCCTCTGGTTACAATCACCATTCATTTTTTAATGCATCCTTTGCAGTCTGGACCATGCGTTTTGTGTTCAGTTTCATTGAACAACTGTGATCCAGATGCTTTTTGCTAGTGATAATTTGTAAATACACAGAGTGATCAAAGTAAAAGTAGTGAATAACTTGGTCCTGAAGAAGGAAGACTTTGTCTCAAAATATTTAAAATCATTCTTCTCTCCTACTTAGCAACTTTGGTTCTGTTATTTCAGAAAACCTATTTGTGTTCTCTGTTACATTTCCAACTTTGTCACATCTATTGGTTTATATGTGCAAATTTTAAGTGAACTTATTAGCAGTCTAATTAAAAATATTATCGAGTTTTTATTATTTTATTTCAATGTTACAATTTGTTTTAACAATCTGACAGCAAATGTAAATTTAACTGTAGCAGATGTGTTGGGGATACGAAGTTAACTTAATTTTAATCACATGGCTACACACAACTGCACTGTCCAACTTCACTCGAACGACTGATTAGCTTTATAGATTTCCCACTGGATGGCGCTGTCCACTCTTACAATTCCACCCTCTGGGCAGCACATCCGAGCTTCAACATCTCAATAGCTGCTCGTAGTTTTCTTTCACTGATTGGTTTAGTTAGGAGGTCCGCCTCCAATTCTTCTGACGATATATGCTTTAGTTGTATTTCGCCGTTGGTATACGAGTCTCTGCAAAAAAATAGTATAAACGGTTAATATGTTTCGTCCGACTCCTAACTCCGCAATTTTGGATCCATTGTATGGCTGCTTGGCTGTCACTCTCGATAGTTGTCTTCTCACTAATGAATTCTTCTAACCCCAGCTCTTCCAATAAATTTCTCGTCCGTTCCTTTGCTGCTCGATTGTTCGTGGTTTCTTCCGCAGTTTTAGGAACTTCAAACGCGATATTTGCAACATGTTTTTCCTCAATTCGTTGTGATCTTCTTACTCCACTTCCTCGCAATAGTTGTTCATTTCTTTCTCGCTCCATACGATGTCTTTCTTGAATCTGTATGTTCGTTTCACCCAGTTTTCTCCCTCTTTTATTCGTTATCATTTCAGCTATCGGGGGCTGGTTTTAAATGTAAAGATGTAATGCATAAGGCTTCCAAATTTCTCATAATTTGCGCCAAGAAAGGACAAAGAAAAATTCGCGCTGATTTCGTGATATTAAAACTTGTTAACCGAAAAATGAGTGGAATTTATTATTACATTTATTAAGATACGATTTTTTTGTCAATTTAGAAAAGTAGTTATCCCATCTATTTTTAAAACTTTGCATGAACAATACATGGGGTAAAAAATTATATATCTTTGAATGGTCAAAAAACTTTTTAAGACGTATTGAGTGTAAAATTCTTTTTTTCATTTAGACCCATATAGAAGAGATTATATATATATATAGAAATGTTATGAAGAGGGCTGCTAGAAGAAGAAACGATAATTATGAAAGATAATGTAGGATTATGCTATAGCGTTTGGCTCTGGAAATATTAGAACAACTTACAAGATAAGGGGTGAATAATGCTGCTGTCCACGTAATTTCCTCCTTAAAGTTTTTTTAAAATTAATCTAATTGATCAAATGTAACGGATTTAATTTTAATATATTTTTTTTGTGGGATAAAGTTTCAACTTTATAAATCTATTTAGTCATAGTCCTTTGGCAGATTCACTAAAGATTACATCAGGATTATTAGAAATGTACATTTTGGTGTTTTGCACAACGTATGACAATTCTCTACACAAAATCAACTCATTGTTAAAGTTTTCCACTGTTAATCTGGAACTAACAATACGCTTATGAGTTATTCTTTGTAACCGTTATTTCAGCCTCGTTGCTTGCACAACAAAAGTTTTATCCATTTCAATTTCTTTTTTCCGTTAATAATTTTTCATTTTATATCATAATTGTATTATACATACATATATATATATAATGTAAATATTCATTTTTATTATAATCGTACAAGATAAGGTTCTAAAATTTACGAACGAAACGTCGTGAACGAACTACTGTTAATAAAGTTTTTATCACTTTTTTATGATATATAGGCTGTTTTTAATTTTATTAACATTCATGTAACATGTGCATTTGTATAAAATAACTTATTTGAAACAAGTGTGCACGATATTGTCGCTTATGAGCACGTAAGGTCCCCTTGCCGAATAGTTCTTGCGCCCAAGCGGCTGCTCCGAATCGTTCAAGACCCGGGATTTCCGTTCACTTTGTCGAAGAAGGATGTAGATTGTTTATTAATTCGAGTTTCCTATTTATAATAACCGTTGGTATTTAATTCATCTCTGTCTATCGATATTATTCAGTAGAGGCAGTTCTTTGTAAGGTCTTTGGAGACAGCTGCAGGCTACGGGTGGGGGAAATTCTCGTTGAACAACGTCCATTGTGGACGATGCCTGCGGGTTGTAAGCTTCGTGTGCACAGGTATGTTGAATCCTGCATTGCAGTAGTCCTGTTTATGCCAGATTATTCTTTGAGTGGTTGTGATATTCGGTTTTTTTTATGACTGTGGGGACCAGTTTGTAGTTCTAACGTGCGAAATGTAATTTATGTTAACTACAACTTCGCCGTTTTTCGTCAGTTTCGTCGTGTAAACCGTGTGAGCACGTGTCTTCGTTAAAGTCTAAAGTTTCAAGTCTTATAAATATCAAATACTCGTCTGTAAGGAAAAAAAAATGCGGATGTTTTTTTTGCAACAAAAAAACTCCTTTGTACAACAATTTTTTAAGTTACGAATGACGTGACTCATGAATTTTCAGAATAGTTAGTTTTTTTAAAACAAAAAGATTTTATTGCTTCGTGGAAATGTACAATTAATCCATAATTATTACAGTTCTCCGTATTTTCACTTATACCAGTGTAATATGCAGTTCTTTTAAATGATCAATATTAGACCTCGCCTGAATTTTTTTAAAATTTCTTATTTTCTTGGAATAACCCACTTCAGAATTTAAATGGTTTGATTCAAATAACGTCTGTTTCCTTTTGAATCTTGTGTTTAACTTACTTGAAAGTTAATTGTCGATTGACTAGAAATAGCTGTACATTTTTTAAAAGGGGACCAAAGGCTGGTACTGGCCTCAGGTGCAGAATCCTGAGAAATGCCGTCTATCTATGATAGCTCTGCCAGCAAATCCTATCTCTCACGTCCACGTCGTGGTCCCTGGGCAATGCAGCTTGCTGTAGCAAAGAGAGAAGGGTGATTGATTGCCAACCTTCAAAGGATTAGTCTCCACAACTCTAGCCATCTTTAATGTTCTATGAATTGCTGTCTAGACTTGCTGTGGTGACACATTTTTTGTTGCCACTTGCAATCTTCAAATAAAATAAAGTTGCTAACAATAAGTGAGCATCGAGTGTCACATTATTAGTGAATTAGTACCTTGTAGGAGGAGTTAATATGGTTCAATGGAGTGCTAGGTTCATTGAATTTCCCCATATGATCACAGTACTGATTTCTGAAAATTCAGTACTGTATTATTTTAGGCAAAAATTGTGCTGTGGTAAATGAGGTACAGGACTGGGGCCTGATTGTATTTCATAAATGCAGTTTTGGAAGAGGAATAAATTTGCTCTTGGAACCCTCATTTCTTCAAAAGTACTACGTTGAGTAATTTTCTTGGAGTATGGGCACTAAAATAAATTGTTACATTCGTGTATGCCAAGAAAGCTTTTGACATTCCCCAGTAAAACCTAGGGACCATGTTTGGGTGTTAACAATTTAATTATTGCGTTCAGTTTTTTCTCTTACTGCAAATTAAAGTTCTGTCCTTGTTATATGGTGGAAATTTTCAATAGTATTTGTGCAGGTGTGTGATAACTGCACCCAGGGTTGAGCCTTGCAGTAGATAATGCCAACCTTTATCTTATACAAAGACATTTTCTCCCAGGGTGTGACATAACTGCCTTAGCAGTGGACCTGCCAAAAGCAATTTACATGTCACATTACATCAGTATAACCTATATATATAAATCCGTAATTTGAAATCATGCTTACCTTCAGATGTGTGTACCCTAATCTTTCCAGCAGTCTGTGATAATTGTGGTTCCTGGAGGAATCCACTTTGTAATGATAGGGATGAGTGTTTTTGTGTCTCGAAACGTCACACTTTGTAACAACACATTCCCAGTTCCTCGTTCATAAGCACCAAAGACCCAACCCTTCCAACATTGTACTTTCTCCTTCCAAGCACAGACTCGTCCAGTTCAACAACTTTCCCTACACCACCCAATTGTTGTAGATGTTTTTTAAAGGAATATTCTACCACATCCCTACAACATGATCCCCAATCTGCTGCAGTTGCTTAATAGGGCAATTAATCATCCACAACATCACAAATTGTAAAATTTGAACTACGCTAAGCTTGGAATTTGCAAAGAATGTTCCAGTTCTGATGGACACTGTGTGGACACGCTTTACTTTTCCTTCCCTTAATGATTACTCTATTTTTGCAGACCCAGTTGTACCCTTCTAAATATTTACTATTCTTTCTTAGCTTCATTGCTCCCCCACACTTGCTACAGATATATTCTCCGTCTTGCGGAATTGCTTTCCAACTCTGCAATTTTTCCATCAACAGCAAATTGTCGTACTCCAATGCATTAAATGAGTTCAGATTAATTTGGTTCTGCAAAGAGGAAAACAGAAGTATTCAATATAATATTTTCAAAATCCACACAAAGTAGGAAGTATTTTATGACAAATTATTTGAACATTGTTCTTTTGAGTTCAAACAAATAGTACAGTCGAGTATGTTACCTACATTTCTCTGAAATTGTCATTACAACTATCATGAAATGTTTCGTTTCACCTTGATGACGCAGGGTTAAACTACTACTCCTTCATTTCATAATCAATTTATGGGTTGTTTTCACATCTGTTGGTGGGAAGGATTTGCAGTCCAGCAAGTGATTCCTATATTTGTACTATGAACGTCTCCACCAGTACTATTAGCGTTTATGGAAGGTTCTATCTGTGTAATTAAACACTTCCTACATGTGGACCTGAATTGGAAAGCATTAGGATTATTTTGATTTTCCTCACTTGTGCGTATTTGGGAAGAGAAAAAGTTCAAAGTGATCCTGACTGATTCTTCTTGTTGATATAAATTTTAGAACTGGGGAATCGTTACATGTATTCCTGATTTGACTACTTTTTTCTTTCTCATACAAATTTTATAATTGTTGACTCTAAATGTAGTGTGAAAACAATCCTACTACAGTAGTTCAATAATAAAGCTTCACCACACTAGAAACCAACAATTTGTATGTTAATAATGGTGATCTAATGAGCCATCCTGAGAATGATATACCTCCTTTAATAAATAAAATTGCCTTTTTGTCCGCTATTTCTATAGAGGAAGGTTTAGATAACTTTACTTTTTTCTTTATATGGGTTTTCTTAACAGAGTGAAAACGCATCTGTTGTAATATGTTCTTATTTGGTGGCTCTGAGCTATTAACAGGACATGTTGAACTACTTTCCCCAGTAAAAGACACCATATGCCGAATAGCATTTATACAATTTCTAATATGATGCTGGACTTGAATAGGCGCATTTTTAGCCTGATTTGGTAAAGAATTATATATTAGGCCAATTGATTCCTTTTGATTAGAATATGATTCGTCTGAAAGGATTTCACTTGCACATGCAATCGATGTGGAATTTATTTAGAGGACCGGTAAAATTTTTATTAAGAAATGTATATGTTTACAAAGAAAATTTGAAATTTCACAATGACAAGTACAGGAGTTAGCCACAACACAATTGCCACATTTATTCGTGCAAGTGTAGTTTTTTGAGATGATATAGGAAATGTCTGATGAAAGTAATACCCAGTTATTATGACAGACCTCTGAGTCTTTTTCCCTCTCTGTGCCTCTTAAAATTTTGTGGCTCTTTTTTGATATTTTGCCTTTTACAGATTTAATAAATTGGTCATAATTTTTGTCCGTTACTAATTTAATCAATTCACTTATGACCTTTTCGTTTTCTTTCCTTCTAGATAAATGTGTTTTAAAGATTTATGAAAACTTTCAATATGCATGTTTGTATTTATTTTGGCCTTTTTTCTAAAACAATAAGCCCACATCTCGGGTCTGTCTAAATAATGAGCTATAAAATTATCACAACCTTTTCGTTTCCACGTCATCATGCGGTATTTCCATAAAATTTAACAGCATTTCCTTAAATTTGACTTCATACATTGTGTTGTACATGTCCTTCCTAATTTCTGGCTTCAAATAATGCAGATTGTTTTGCCATGCTCTGTACACATGCCAAGCACATGACATATGTTTATCACATGGACCGAAAACACTTATCCATACACTTTTGAACATTGAACTCATAAAAATGCTCTGTTTCAGGGAGGATGGCAAAGCCACAGGTATCCCTTCTTGGAGTTCATCAATGACCATGTGTAGAGTCTACACAAACTCTATCCCCACTAAAACGACTTGACATGTTAGTCATAATAACCAATGACTGAATGTTCATCACCTCGTCGTTTATAGAATTGTACAGGGTTATACTCCTGCATTTGCCTCATCGTTATGCATCACAGATCCATTATTATCTTGCACGACACCAAATGCTTGCTGGATGTTACTTACATCTTTTCGGGTGATTAGATGTTTGCGCTCCAAATTTCCATCAGTGCTTTTTCTCGTATCACTGATAATTCTCTTCTTCTCGACACCTTGAAAATTTACCTTGTTCAAATATCTGGCAAAGATTTAAATGTACAACTATATCATAACATATGCACAATAAAATCTTTTCACGGTAAGAAAGACTGCAGTTTTCAGAAACCTATTTAAAAAATATTCACTACTTGCACATAACTGCAATAATTTCCTCGTCAATTTTACGCCCCGCACAGAAATTACAGAGGAAAAGTGAATTTTCCATTTTGCCGCTCATCACTGCACTCTGGCGGTGCAATGCGAACTTGACTATCTAATGAATTTTGGGGTCTGGCCGCGTCTCTTTTCCCTGCTGGGAGGAACTTCATCAAGAAGCTTTTCAGTCCTGCGTTGAATTTTTTCCTTAAAATTCTTACTATGATAGAGCTTGCGGAAAGCAAATTATAAGTCACATCAAGTTAGTATAACACGCAGTCTCGAGTCTGGTGCACATCGCATGCTCACAGGTCGCCGTGTGCAGTGCTTGGACACATGTCCAAACAGCTGGCAGTTGAAGCACTGCTCGGAGCTTCTCGACGGTGACCTTAATATTAAATAAATATTCTAGATGTTAAGATTCTGTGGCTTGCTTTGCAGCAGCACCACCAGGAAGAGAGGCACAGGGCACTTCTTCCGTGGATGGTTAAGCCGGTGTACAGACTCCACGTCAAACGACATCTCCTGAAGCTTTCTCTAGCGACGTCGGCGGGAATGACCTCTGGAAGGCCACGCATCACCACCTTCATGTGCTTGATGGCGGAATGAGTATAGTACTCAATTTTTCGCTTCACCAACTCGTTGAGGATGGTCACATCGTCAGACGTCTTCGTCCGGATCCGGATCCCACCTGAAACTAATTAGAAATCAGGCATAACGCTACATGCCTTGCCCATTTCCCTCGTGAAATTGTGGCAAGACCCTGTGATTTTGGCCACGATCGGGGGGATCGTGTAGCCCTTGTACTTCCTCTTCTGCTGGTCCTCCTGGGCGACCGTGGCCAGCAACTCGAAGTTGTTGCTCGTGGCAATTCCTTCACTGCTGCTGACTTTGGCCTGGCAGATATATATTCTCCGTCTTGCGGAATAACTTTCCAGCTCTGCAATTTTTGCATCATTAACAAATTGTCAGACTCCAATGCACTTAATGTGTTTATATTAATTTGGTTCTGCAAATAGGAAAACAGAAGTATTCAATATAATATTTTCAAAATCCACACAAAGTAGAAGTATTTTATGACAAATTATTTGAACATTGTTCTTTTGAGTTCAAACAAATAGGAAAGTCGAGTATGTTACCTACATTTCTCTGAAATTGTCATTACAACTATCATGAAATGTTTCGTTTCACCTTGATGACGCAGGGTTAAACTACTACTCCTTCATTTCATAATCAATTTATGGTTTGATTTCACATCTGTTGGTGGGAAGGATTTGCAGTCCAGCAAGTGATTCCTATATTTGTACTATGAACGTCTCCACCAGTACTATTAGCGTTTATGGAAGGTTCTATCTGTGTAATTAAACACTTCCTACATGTGGACCTGAATTGGAAAGCATTAGGATTATTTTGATTTTCCTCACTTGTGCGTATTTGGGAAGAGAAAAAGTTCAAAGTGATCCTGACTGATTCTTCTTGTTGATATAAATTTTAGAACTGGGGAATCGTTACATGTATTCCTGATTTGACTCAAATGCATGAAACATTCAGAAGCGGTCATTACATAATAGCTATTGATACAACATCCGCGAGTTAAACTTTTCACTGTCATTTCCTATCGAAAGGTGAACGTGAACTGTTCCAAGGGCCATCGTAAACATGGCGATTTACTACGTCGGTCATTTCATTCACATAAAATTGAAGGAGAATAAGACATTCAACACTGATGGATGTTGCACTGTGTTTAATCAGAAATAAGAACATTTAATTATTCATTCATTTACAACTAGTTATCTTACCCTCATCTTGTAGGGCATCATACTTTGGCAAGGCAGATTTCTTCCCCTTTTAGAAGTAAAGTGACTCCAATATCCAAAGTCTAATAAATGCCAGAGTTTGGAAGACGATCAAACGGCTGCATGCAATAAAACTGCTTTGGCTTCCTGTTAGGACTATGGCACTGCCATCACTTGCTCTTTCACATCGTTAAGTTTTAACAGCCCCCACACTACGGGCACAAATAATCAGTCTGCACTCTTGTGACCATGGCATAGTTATCCTGCTAATCACACTACTCCCATCAAGAGATATGTCGTTGGGTGCCTTCTAGGACCGGAAGTAATCACTGCTAGGAAACGAGGAAGATTTGAAAATAGGACCAATTAGTGTATCCACAAGTCCACCAGTACTATGAACATTTTTTGATGGTTCTATCTGTGTAATTAAACACTTTGTATAATTGGAATGCATTAGGTTCATTTGTTTCCCCCACTTGTATTCATGCAGCGATCCTGATAGATTCCCCTGGTTAATGTAAATTTTAGAAATGGAGAATTGTTCCACACATACGAGGGTTGCCTCAAACCAATAAGATCTAAAAGAATCCCACATACGTCCATTTATTGTGTATTGGTAGTTAGATTCAATAATAAACAATTTTCAGGGTTCTTTAGAAGGGTAGTGAATTTTTAATCTAATTTAAAAAGATTCATCAAAAGTATATGTTTACACATTAAATTAGAAATTTCATGATCATGACAAGTGCACGAGTAGTACATGTATTGGTGCAAGTGTGGTTTTTAGAGATGATATATTGAAATGTTACAAGACGTCACTAACAAATTATAATTATGCATCTGAAAGTTGCTCTTTCCCTCACCTTGCCTCTTAGTTATTCTACCTTTCACATATTTCATAAACAGATCATAATTTTTATGCTTTACTAATTTCAGCAATTCATTTAAAACCTTATCAACTCTGTTTTCCTCTCTTCCAAATAAATGTTTCAAGGACCTGTGAAAACTTTCAATATGCATATTAGTATTGATTTTCGCCTTCATTCTGCAACATTAAGCAGACATCTCAGGTCTGTGAAAATGATGTTACGAAATAATCCTGATACCTTCTAGTATGGAAATCGTCCAGCAGGGAGTTCCCAAAGATTTAATAACATTTCTTTAAATTTCTCTTCATTTAATTCATACATTAATTCCCAATATCGGGCTTTAAATAATTCAGATTATTTTCCCATGCTCTGTCCACATGCCAAGCACACAACAAGTGTTTGTCTCAAGAACCCTAAAACATTTATCCAAGCTTTTTAAACATTGAGCACAGTCACTCATGAAAATGCTTGGTCTCGAGGAGGAAGGAAAAACTGACTTGATACAATTATAAGAAATAGTAAGAGAGGTTATGTGTATTGTGGTGGATTTGGGGATGAAATAATTGCAATGTTAGTAATGAAAAGGGAAGAATTTTATTAATTGAATTCAATCAATTTGGATTGGGAAATGAAAATAAATGAAATGAACGACGTATTGCCGCGTACGTACGTCACGGATGAGGTATAGTGAGTGTTCCACACTCTTTGACTCTTGTAAGTTTTCGTAGTCCCGTCGTGTGGACGTATATATTGCCGTGCATTTGTCCCGGCGGCTTGTAGCGCGCCATGATCTCACGGTTCAGCTCGCCGTGATTGTAGTCCACTGTGGGCGGCAGGACATGGGCAGTGTTGGTTGTGGTGGGCTGGACAGGCGGCTAGGGATCGCAAGACCAAGATACGCTCAGACCCACTGCTTACCAGGTGTGGCGGTTAATAATTCTTAATTTTTTTCGAAAAAAAATCGTCATTTTTAGTATGAGTGAATAAATTCATTTATTCAAAGTATGCTCCATCGTTTGATATACATTTTTCCCATCTTTCCGGTAAATTGTGAATCCCCTTCCAAAAAAACTTTTCATCTTTCGATACGATCCACTCATCGACCCATTTTTTGACTTCTTCGTAGTTTTTGAAGTGCTGCATAGAGAGCGCGTGCGACATCGATGAAAACAGATGGTAATCTGATGGGGCCAGGTCCGGTGAGTAGGGCGGGTGGGGCAAAAGTTCCCAGCCAAACGTAGAAACGGTTTCTCTGACTGCTTTCGCTGTGTGCGAGGGGGCGTTGTCGTGCTGCAGAATCACCTTGCCGTGCCTTGATGCCCATTCCGGTCTCTTTTCTTCCAACGCACGCTTCAAATTAACCATTTGTTGATTGTAGCGGACGGTATTAACCGTTTCACCTGATTTCAGAAGCTCATAGTACACCACACCCTTCTGGTCCCACCAGATGCACAGCATTCCCTTCTTTCCAAAGCGATTTGGTTTTGCGGTGGATGTTGATGCTTGACCTGGGTCAACCCATGATTTTTTACGTTTGGGGTTCTCAAAATAAATATTTTTCTCATCCCCAGTCACGATCTGATGCAAAAAACTTTTATGTTGGTGCCGAGATAACAAAATTTCGCACACTGTTTTTCGCTTTTCTATCTGTCTGTCATTGAGCTGATGTGGTACCCATTTTCCCGCTTTCTGAATTTTTCCCATGGCATGCAGACGATCGCAAATCGTTCGGCGACCGACGTTCAACCGTTCTGCCATTTGTTGTTGGGTTTGCGTATCATCTTCGTCTAATAATTCTTGTAGTTCGGCGTCATCGAATTTTTTCGGTTGACCAGGGCGTTCTTTGTCTTTTAAGTCAAAATCACCACTTTTGAATCGTCTAAACCACCGAACACAAGCGTCCTGCGTAAGGACATTGTCACCGTAAGTTTCTACAAGAATTTGTCGGCTCTCACTCGCGTTTTTCTTCTGGTTAAACAAAAAAAGCAACACGTGCCGCAAATGCTCTTTATCTGGCTCGTAACTTGACATTTTTACAACACTAAAAAACCAAGACGCTAACACGGAACTGTACAAGTACTTATGTCGATTCAAAGTGCATTGACATAACAACAAAATGGCGTAAGATAGAAGAGTGTAAACCAATGGGTGCATTCAGCGCCATCTCCGGAAAAAATTAAGAATTATTAACCGCCACACCTGGTA
>JAEMUL010000056.1:0-29454 GCA_034510155.1 Eucriotettix oculatus | reverse complement strand
TAAAATATTACTTGGATGTTAAGCGTATTTATCCAGCTACTCGAAATGAACAATAATTTATTTTGGAATGCAGATGCAATAAAAAAGGCCTTGAGAGAAGAATGTTGAACAGAATCTTAGTGATATACGTTGTCATTAATAATTACCAACAACGCACGCAGTGTTGAAGCCTGACGATTGAACAGCCTCTGCTTTCTCTGGCTCTCCTCCAATTCGCCGAGCGAAATTTATGACAATGGAAAAAAAAGTGAAAGATTGTAAATGTTTGATGGACACGAGTTCTAAAATTGGCTGAAAAGAGAGAAGAATTGCCACATTCATTACTCTAGCAAACAATTTTAGGCCGACACCAAAAAATAAGTACTTGTCAAAAGTCACTTTCGAAGACGTGGAAAGTTGAAGGGAATAATTTAGATCTAATATATTATGTTCAATATTTGGCTACAGGGCGTTATAATGACTTTACTAATGGAGAAATTAGTACGAAACAATGCTTAAAATAGTATTTATCCTGAGAATATCAGTTTTATTTTAAGAAGAATATAGAGTCAAAGGGAATCAATATTCACTGTGCGTTTAATTTTAGAAAACAGGATAAGAAAAACTGGCCTACGTTCAAAACCTTTGTAGATTTGGAAAAAGCCAAAGATAACATAAAATTGAACACTATTAAGGATTTGAAAGATGACGTGAATTAAATATGGAGAAAACGAGTCATATTTTTAGCAATTTATTTCGTTTCTTAGTTTTATTATTAATTTCTTGGCTCTTACTTTTGATGCTATGCAATTTCCTAACTTTTGTTTTTAAGTATTCTCATTTCGCGATTATAAATTTCGGGGACAGCATTTTACCTCAATTGCTTAACCGGAACGTATTTTTGTATCCCTTGGAGCATGATTCATTTTAAATTTTCCCAGCATTCATTTACCGAAGTTCCGGTAGTGGCCCAAACGACACATTTCTTGAAAGCTAACACATTCGTCTTACCGTACTGAAATATTTTTTTTCTCCTTTCCTTAATTTTTCCCCGGATGTGTCCTATACAACAGCGCGCAGATCACTTATCGCAATTTTTAATGGGGGCCAAAGGTATCAAGGGCGGTGCACGCACCTCCAACAGAAGGGTCTACCACTTTTTTACACTCCCTCTGCACGCGGTGTAAGTAAACTAACTGGAACTTTTGTCTAATCCGTACTGAGGGTATAATACCCTTGAATACGGTCGTTCACGAAGATAGTGTGTGAGAGAGAGAGAATGCAGAGCGAGGGGCTGAGTGCCGAAGGAAAATCGTGCCAACAATTCGGCCTGAAGTATCGCTTTATCGGGGTAGAAAACCCTCAGATAGTTAGGTGGGTTTAAGGGCACAATAATCTTGGATACTGCTCTTGTCCGACAGCTGGATAGTGTTGGTCGAATAGTTAGTAGTTGGTATCTTCATGAACGCCGATCCTCAGCAGCGGTGACATCTAACTAGGAGTCCTGTCTCCTCTTCTATTCCTTCCTCGTAGAATCTACTCTGCGATGACGTGAAATTATACCTACAACACACTAAAATGTCATAGTTTTGTTTACATATTCGAATATAACATATATATAATCGACATAGAGGCTACCAAAAATTTGAATAAATAATCTTAGACATATTCTATTAATCATTCATTCATCTTACCACAGTGCTGTTCAAGGAATGAGCCTCGCACAACGTCCCGCGTGTTCTGCTGCCTGAAATCAAACTGCAAAGATGGGGTTAATTTCAGTCCACCTAAATGATCCTGGAGTCTTACCAGAAATAGCTTCTCGAAAACTTTCGAGAGCGTCGGGATGACTTGCCTCCAGACACGGGGGAATCTTCACTGTCTCAACAGAGCGTTGAAGATGCGCCTGACGTACTCGATGGCGTCCGGCGGTAGGTTCCTCAATGGGATGTTGGGAAGTCCGTCGTTTCCTGGATGTTTGTTGTCAGGCAGTTTGCGAAGAATGCCACGTATCTTATTTTGGCACTTGGGGATGTCGTTGACTTTATCCAGTCTCCAGGAAAAATATTTACGTAAATACTTATTCACATATTCCACCTAGGCTAAATCTATGGTATTTTAGACAGGGCAAAAGTTTCGTTGGTACAGTGGACGGTCATCTCCGAGATTAATTCAACTGTGAGCGCGACGGAGTCCGCGAGTCCCTTCGGGCAGTCGACGTTCTTGTAGCTTCTCTGCGCTTCGATGAGGTCGAGACATCCTTTCATTCTGAAAATTGCAGGATTGTGATCAAGGGGCTCGTCCTCCGCCGGGCGGGAATTGGGTTGGCTCCGTGGGGGCCAAGACATGCACTTCCCTGCAGACAACACGCCCTAACACGATACCGCTGTTAAACACGCGGGAGTACCATTGCGTGCGATTGGAGTTAAGGCCGTCCTACAGGACAACATTCCTCCGCAGCGCATGGATCTTGACGATTCGATGCGAAGGCGGATGATATGCGTTGACTGCGACGACTTCCACATCGCATCGATGGACGGTGCGGAATGCACTTCTCGATGTAAATGGACGTTCCTTCTCCAACGGTAAAATATATATTTCTGGACTCCAACTGCTAGATGTGTTTCTGAAACAGAGAAAACTACGATATTTTCGTTAACCAAAACTGACTGAATTCGTCAGTCTGTCACAAAATGCCATTTGCATTCCACATGCAGAAGTACAACTTACAACCGACACATTTGCGTAACCAGCATTGTTACTCGCGTGTGCATGGCCTTCCTTACGGAAATCTGCCAACATTTGTTGAACTGCTGCTAGCGCCAGCTGAGACTCTTGGGTCGGCGTGGTGGTCTACGCATACTGTTTCTCTTGGTCCTGGAAAGCTGGTGGCGGCAGCGCAGTAGTGTCCTCCCATGGTTGCGCACGTCATCGTCCGCGGAGAGCGTCTGCGAAGGAGACGTTCTCGTTGATATTTCCTGACGGCGCTGGGACAGGATACGTCTTTTCCTGAAACATATTTTGATAGTATGAGGGCCCTCTCTAATTTTCGGAGGTCTTACCGTAGTTCTCACATTTCAACTAAGCACGGTCCTCGGTCTCTGGCAACGTGCAGTCTCTCGTTTGGTGACCACCAACACAACGGACTCAGGTCAATCCTCTTCTTCGCTGTCCCGTCTGGATCGCCGAGGAGGTCCTGTGGTCAGTAAGATAGGTTTAGACAATCATGGAGCTGTCGGGTTGGAGGAGCGACAACTTATAATTAATAAGGTTTTAGCAAGAATATGTCAAGTAATGAAATCATTCTCGTCGTCGGTCCATTCAAAGTCTAAGAATTGCTTTTCAACATTTCCTTCCCAATCAACATTAAGATTTAAATCCCCAGCTATGATGGTCCCTACGTTAGTTCACATACACTTTTTTCCGTCAACTCTTAATTTTATTTACGTTCTCAGAACATTCTGAGAGCATCGGCGCAAGTGCCTTCTTATGTTAATAGGACACCAGGGGTAGTTTATAATAAAATATTAAATTTGGGTTTTAAAGATGGATATTATGTAATATTATTTTGTGGGAGCCTAAATTCGTTTTATATAGAGCACACGCTAGACTAGAGAATTATCTGAGAACATATGCCAATCCAAAAACTTAGTCCTGGGATGAGTTGTTGCCTTTTGCAACATTTCTATATAATAATACCCCACATTCGGTTACAAAATTCACACCCTACGAGTTATTTGGAAGGATTGTAAATAACCAGGAATCTTTCAAAATACTCCCGAATCTTTGTATAATTTTGATGGCATCCTAATCGGAATTAAGAATAAATTACAAGTTTGCCACGAAGTAGCTAGGGACTGATTAGTACCTAGCAAACACAGGACAGTGGAATTTAAGGCAGGAGAAAAGGTGTTAATGCGAAGGAAAAATAGACAAAAAAGACGTCAAATATACGGGGCTTTATATAATAGTGCTTATAAAATTTCCCAATGCAGTTATTCGACCTGAGAAAGGAAAGCGTACATTTGAGGTTCATACAGACAGATTGAAGCATTACCGATGTTGAGAGGACCTGAAGGAAAATGATGAACTAACAGTTGACTAAGGTAAATCAGCCAAACGAGATAGAAAAAGAATAAAAACATTTATATACAATAGGCATATTATTGTAAAGTTGAAGTAATTTGTTTTAATGTTAACAAGATTACCCATAAATTAATAACAGATACTACATTAATCCTCAGAAAGCAGTCGATACGGAAACATTTATATATTTCATTTATTTTATTTTAAAAGAGGCATTATTAGGTTAGTTAATTGTTTCATCAATTGTACCATAGCAGTAATTATGTGATGCTCTCGTGTGTTTTAGGTCAGAGTACGAGCGTCCTTGAAACTGACTCTTGACAACCACAGCAACTCCCTGGGGACCCTGAAATTTATTTCAAATACGAAGGAAGCATGCAACTGTTTGGTAGTAAAGTAAATCTCACCACATTTGTTGATATACAACTAATGGCAAACGCCTGGAGAAATTTACAGAAGGTTTCCTCAAAAGTCAATAATACATTTTTATTTCTGTTGACTGACTACACAGTTTAATGAATTCTTAAAAACAAAAATGGTTTCACTGAACAATTAATAGGAAATTTAAGAGATCAGTCCCGAATACCAAACTATAGGTTCAAGTAAAAACAGTAGGTTTACTTAATTTTGTCGCTTTAATTTTAAAAAATCTTTTCTGTGTATTGAGTAATTCGGACGCTAATAGAATAAACTCACAGATACAATAGTTAGATAACGAACAATTTAAATGTAAACATGTTATAGACGAACAATTGGTAGTGGTAAAACCCACTATGCATAAATTTGATGATAATTTTAACAGAATATTGGACAACGCAAACAAAATAAAGAAATTGAATCTTTTCAACCTGTTTTAATTGATAAATTAGGTAGGTTTGAATTTTGAAATAAATAAAATCGGGCTAATTACTTTTTATGTTAATTTAGTTCAGAGGAGTTCAGAGAGGAATAAATTAATTTGAAAGTTTTCTAAAATTAGTCTTAGAAATATTAACCGATAGTAAGAAAGGCATAGCTAGATTTTAGTTAATAAGTATAAGAGTATTAAATAAAGACTTTATAGATGCTGTACACGGGCTACATTCACCGCTATATTTTTTTTATTGCGAAAATCTTTATCCGAATACAGAACAGTTATTATTACAAGATATATAGATATTTATTCGCTGAATAAATAATTCACATGATTACTTGAATAAATTGTGAAGTCCATTGACAATCAATTTAAAATCGAGAGAAAAGACAGAGCTGTAAACATATTATGTTATTGTAGTTAATAAGATTTAATGGACTTAGTGTTGGCGGTGAATATTAAGAGATTTTAGGGTAGTAGGAAGAATCAGATGAAGAGAAAAAGGAGAATAAGGTGCCAGCTAACTGTGACAGAAATAATTGTTGGTTTATACCGGAGTGAGAGTGGAAAGAAGTAATCGATTGGTAGTTTTCGTTTGAGTCTGCGGTTGTGTGGAGGAGGAGGAGGTGGATTGCTGTGGAAGAGGTGTCATTGGAGTGATTGATTGAGCTTTTGACTAAGGAGGATATGCATGATTTTATTGTAGTGGAAATGAGTGGAATTTGGATGCCATTGTGTATTACTGCGTTTCGAAGGTACCATGGAGTGTTGGAAATGATACCAAGGAGTCTGTTTTGCTTGGTTTGAATTTTTTTTTAAATTGGAGTTGTCAGTTGATCTCCAAATGGAGCATGCGTATGACCATATAGGGCGGATTAGGGAGAGGTAAGCGAGTCTTTTGTTGGAGATGCAAATATGTAAGGGGATGTTTGTTTTTCAGGTTGTTGGAACTATTGTAGATTTGGAAGGGTATATGCTGACCCTCCAGTTTTTTGCCCAGATTTCCAGGTCGTTTAGAGTTATTTGGACGGTGCGAAAACCCGAGGTGCTATTTCTCTTTACACTACTAACATAATTCCTCGAAATATATACATATAGCAGCATAAATTATTGTATGTGATACATGTTCCTGTCGTAGATTATGGGCATTATGACTATTTAGAATTTTGCCATTTCCTTTTAAATATACACAATCCCATTACGCTACTGTAAACTCAGAAGAGGACTTAATTTTTGCAGACCCATTGAGGGTTCAATTTGGAAAACTTTCTGTTGTAGAGTTATCTAAATATTATGTTTTGATGTTAAATTCATATTTGTGTGAAAATAACATTCCTCTGTATTCTAACACCGGATCAAATACATCCTAAAAGTTGTGAACTATAATTTATGAAATTGAAAACTACTTTGTTCTTAACGGTAAGTAATAACCAATATTTGTTTGTAACAGACACGAACGCTCCTCATGTAAATTTAACAGATAATGATAAGAACACATTAGATAATAACTACAAAGCATTTTATAAGTATGCAACATTAATGTCACTGTCAGAGGTTAATATAAATGTTAAATAAGACAGTTCCGAATATAAAATCCAGTTTTAATAAAGATATAAGATTTGCAAAGACAGATAGTGACGTGAAAAATTACAGCATTGTATTAAATGATATTAGATATTGTGATAGTTTAAGTCAAATTGGGAGAATACAAGAAGAACTTTCCACACAAACTAAATGAAAAACATGATGGTATTAATGTAGTCTTTGTATTTCAGATAACAATGTTGACCACAGTTCTTGCAATCCTTTCAATACTTGTTCTCTGTAACAAATTGTATAAACATTGTACTGTAATTAGACCACGTCTTCAAATGTGTGTTACAACTAGAGTATTTAATAATTGTTTCTTTATGAAATTCTCAGTTCAAAAGAGCTTTCCAATTGGGCTGCGGAGTGTAGCTGCGAGTAGAGTAAATGCCGTTATAGATAAGGGTAGACTGAATCAGAATTTGCATCAGACCTAGCCTGATGTTTATAACGTGGGGAGGTGGGTAATATTATTTTGAGGGAAGCTAAATTAGTTTTTATTCAGGAAGGAGCTTAGGTACAAACAGGATGCAATACTATCCACCCGGCCAGTTGGTGGCAACGAATGTCTAAAACACTACAGTTTCAACTTGGAGTCTGTCCCCGGCGTAAGAATGCAAGAC
Source organism: Eucriotettix oculatus (assembly GCA_034510155.1). Classification (NCBI taxonomy): domain Eukaryota; kingdom Metazoa; phylum Arthropoda; class Insecta; order Orthoptera; family Tetrigidae; genus Eucriotettix; species Eucriotettix oculatus. Next base: position 22,326 of record JAEMUL010000056.1, on the reverse strand, counting down.
AACTATTAGCAGACATTTATAAATTAGAATTGGATCCCCCACTTCTAAACTGGATGGGTTTGATGGATGAAGATTTACTCTCTCCTCGGAATGTTCTGAAGAATCTGCACAGTCTTACGTTGATTGTCAGCTAGAGTGAATTTCCAGGTCTACTCCAACTTTTTTACACTTAATTTAACTTGAGTGTTGCGTTATTAATTATAACACCCGTCTCTGATGTGGTTGTCAAGGCAATCACTAACTAAATCTATCCTATCTTCCTTTTTCCTAAATCTTCCTTTTCTTTACAATCGATATGCGAAAATTATCCTTACCCTGAAGTTATTCGATTTTGATTTAGATGATAATTGTTTAATTAAAACTATTAAAACTGATTTTTATATTCTATTTTTCAATAATTTATTAACCGTTTATTTAATTTTTTGTTTATGAAGATGCTTTAGGTTTATCTATTTTGGTTAGAATAATTCTAAGATTAGGCAGAGATTATGTTTTTAGATCATATTTATTTTTACCTTAAAATTTATTTTATCTTTATTGCTTTTTTATAAATTTATATTCCTTTTTATATGGTTAATATTTTTTGGTATGTTATTTCTTTTTATGAGGGATTTTATGTTCTTAAATGTTAATTTGGGTAATGGGTTAGGATTACATTTTTCATCTTGACTAATAATTTTGTTAATATTATTGAATTGTTCTTTAATAATTTTATCTACATTAAAAATTAAGCTTACACTATGTTTTTAAGAATTATATTTATTTCTTGTTTTAATGTTTTCTATTTATTGTACATTTTTAGGATTGAGGTAATTTAATTTTGTTTATTTTTCCGAGAGTGACTGCTTGTCTGCCTGTGAGGTCTGGCTGCCCTATGCAGAGGTTCAACAATTCTGTGGAGGGATGCAACAAGCGGCAGTCTCGAGTCAGCCTTGAACCTAACCAAACGTCTCGTGTTACTTTACGAGTGGTTTAGTGAAATAAAATCTGTTCTACGAGAACGCCCATAAAGTGCAACTCTGAGATGAGTCCTAAAATTGATAGTGTTTCAGTAATTAATATAAATCATTTTGTAAATATATGTGTAGTTATTATTGAAAGCAAGCGCCGGCGTAATTATTGAGACTATTAAAGATTTTTAATTATTATTGTAAATATGTTCTGTTTTGTTAAAGTAAATCGCTTTATTGATTAATTATTTAAATTAGTATTCCCCAATATTCATTACAAATTGGTTCCCAAAGCGTGAGGCTACTTTTCTCCTCGGAGAGCAGCATTAGTATCTGGTAGTCATTTCTTATGCAGCTTTTATAAGTAGGATCACTTTTATGTTTATTTTATTTCGTTTTAATATTCATGTTATATTACGCGTGTGTCGGCCGTAAAATTAATGATTTCAAATGAAACTGTGATTGTGAGAATTTAGATGTAGATAGGATAATGTAATTTAAGAATTTCTTAGTGTTGAGGAAAGTAAGATTAGGGCTCAAATGAACGTAAGGTTGTTTCCGGGATGCAGGCAAAATATACAATTGCAGGTAGAAAAAAAAAAGGGTTTCCCATTGAAAGTGAAAGTCCCGAAACTCAAAACACGACTAGTTTAAATGAAGGGTAAATATTTTTAGATGGATCGCGGATACTTGATATTAAGGGAGAATTGGGATATTGTTGAAATCGAAAATGGCGGGAACAGTCACGATGGATGCAATATGGAAAATGTTAGTGGAAATAAAAAATAATAACAGCAAAGAATTAAAATCGGGATTGGCTGAAGGGGTTTGCGGAAACTTGCACGTATGCAAATAAATTAGAAAATGCCTTCTAGAGATGGAAAATAAGTTAGAAGCTGATGCTAATGCCAGAGAGTGTAAGAGGGGATAAGTAGGTGGTGGCTTATGTTTCAACAACCGTGTTTCAATGTCAGCAAAATACAGCCAAATAGAGAGAAGAAAGCCCTTTGCTAAGCATTTTATGCAGACAAATTTAGAGTATGCAAACTGTAGGAGAGATTATAAGCGGAGTATTTACGTAAGCATTGGGACGAAATGGGATGGTTACACAGTGAGCAACAGGGTTTTAGGCCAGGATATTCTTGCGAGAGTCAGTCAGATATATCTGATGTGATAGATGAGGGGGGAAGAAATGATGCTGTTGTAATTGACTTTTCAAAGGCTTTTGACCTTGTACCGCATCATATTCTTTCAATGAAATTGGACTAAATTGAGAAAGGCGTATTAAACTGGATTCGCGAGTTTCTGGATAAAAGAAAGCTCATAGTTTGGATATATGGAGAATTATCTTAATCAGTTGAAGTTATGTCAGGGAAGCGTAATAGGACCACTAATGTTTCAGTCTCAGATAAGCTGTTGATTAAATTTTCAATTAATAATCATTTTGGTAAAAATCCTATTAGAGGGGGTAATCCCCCCATTCTTAAGAAAGATAGTGCTAGATTAAATTTATTTATTTTATTATAGTTTATATTTAAGTAAATTTCATTAATTATAAAAATTTTATTTAATATAAAAGATAAAGATATCAGGGTGGTAATTAAAGAATAAATAGAGAAGTAAATCGCTCAAATAATAGAGTTTGAGCTTAATGCCATGATTATTCATGCTATATGATTAATTGATGAATAGGCTATAATTAGACGTAAGGAAATTTGATTTAAACCTATAATTGCTCCGGTAAAAGCTGATATTAGGATAAAGAGATTATTTAAGTTTTGGTTTACATGTGTATAGGATAAAATAATTATTGGGGCAATTTTTTGTCAGGTTATTAATATAATACAGTTATTTCATTCTAAATTTTCTATAATTTCTGGAAATCAGAAATGTAATGGAGCAGCCCCTATTTTTATTAAAATTCTGATCGCTATTAATATGATTATGAACTGATTATTAAATGAATCATTAATTATAAGTCTATTGACTGAAGATAATAATACGATTGAGGCAATTGATTGGACGATAAAATATTTAATTCCTCTTGAATTTGAGTTGAAGTTTTTATTATACGTAATGAGTGGGATAAAACTTAAGAGGTTAATTTCTAACCCTATTCACGCTCCTAATCAATTGTTAGATGATGTAGAAATTAAAGTGCTTAAAATTATTATTGTAATAAATAATATTTTTATGGGTGCTTTATTGATTTAAAAGAGAAGGATTTTACTTTCATATATGGGGTATGAACCCATTAGCTTTATTAGCTTATCTTTTATATTTTAGTGTAAGATGCACCTAAATTTTTGATATTTATGGGTACAGTTTAATTCTGTTGAATATAAGTGTTAGTATATACTACAATGTCTATCACATCAAGATAGTCCTTTAATTTCAGGCTTAACACTAATATATCTTTTATTTGTGTATAATATGTTTATTTAAATAGGAATAATTTGATGACTTCAATTTTTTTTACTTGAAAAATTGAAGTCTATTATTATAAATTCTTAAATAATTGTATATTTATATTAAATAATTATATCTTTTATTTGTGTATAATATGTTTATTTAAATAGGAATAATTTGATGACTTCAATTTTTTTTACTTGAAAAATTGAAGTCTATTATTATAAATTCTTAAATAATTGTATATTTATATTAAATAATTATATCTTTTATTTGTGTATAATATGTTTATTTAAATAGGAATAATTTGATGACTTCAATTTTTTTTACTTGAAAAATTGAAGTCTATTATTATAAATTCTTAAATAATTGTATATTTATATTAAATAATTATATCTTTTATTTGTGTATAATATGTTTATTTAAATAGGAATAATTTGATGACTTCAATTTTTTTTTTACTTAAAAATTGAAGTCTATTATTATAAATTCTTAAATAATTGTATATTTATTTTTAAATAATTATATCTTTAATTTGTTGAATAATATGTAATTGTGTATTTATGTTAAATAATTATATCTTTAATTTATTGTAATAATATGTAATTGTTTATTTATGTTAAATAATTATATCTTTTATTTGTGTATAATATGTTTATTTAAATAGGAATAATTTGATGACTTCAATTTTTTTTACTTGAAAAATTGAAGTCTATTATTATAAATTCTTAAATAATTGTATATTTATAATTTAATTATTAGTATACTTATACTTTAAATAAAGCTTAATTTTAATAAGCTATAATTTAATTATTAGTATACTTATAATTTAAATTAAACCTTAATTTTAGGGCAATAGTTAAGCTATAATTTGGTTATTAGTATATATTATAATTTAAATTAAACCTTAACTTTAGAATATAATTCGGTTATTAGTATACTTTATAATTTAAATTAAACCTTAACTTTAATAAACTATAATTTGGTTATTAGTATACTTTATAATTAAAATTAAACCTTAACTTTAGAAAACTATAATTTGTTTATTAGTATACTTTATAATTTAAATTAAACCTTAACTTTAGGGAGCTATAATTTAATTATTAGTATACTTTATACTTTAAATAAAGCTTAATCTTAATAATCTATAATTTAATTATTAGTATGCTTATAATTTAAATTAAACCTTAACCTTAGGAAGCTATAATTTAATTATTAGTATGCTTATAATTTAAATTAAACCTTAACCTTAGGGAGTTAAGTTATAATTTGGTTATTAGTATACTTTATAATTTAAATTAAACCATAATTTTAGTAAACTGTAATTTGGTTATTAGTATATTTTATAATTTAAATTAAACCTTAACTTTAGAAAACTATAATTTGTTTATTAGTATACTTTGTAATTTAAATTAAACCTTATTTTTAGTAAACTGTAATTTGGTTATTAGTATATTTTATAATTTAAATTAAACCTTTACTTTAGTAAACTATAATTTGGTTATTAGTATATTTTATAATTTAAATTAAACCTTAACTTTAGTAAACTATAATTTGGTTATTAGTATATTTTATAATTTAAATTAAACCTTAATCTTAATATACTATAATTTGGTTATTAGTATACTTTATAATTTAAATTAAACCTTAATCTTAATAAACTATAATTTGGTTATTAGTATACTTTATAATTTAAATTAAACCTTAACCTTAGGGCTATAGTTAAGTTATAATTTGGTTATTAGTATATTTTATAATTTAAATTAAACCTTCATCTTAATAAACTATAATTTGGTTATTAGTATACTTTATAATTTAAATTAAACCTTAACCTTAATAAACTATAATTTGGTTATTAGTATACTTTATAATTTAAATTAAACCTTAACCTTAGGGCTATAGTTAAGTTATAATTTGGTTATTAGTATATATTATAATTTAAATTAAACCTTAACTTTAGAATATAATTCGGTTATTAGTATACTTTATAATTTAAATTAAACCTTAACTTTAATAAACTATAATTTGGTTATTAGTATACTTTATAATTTAAATTAAACCTTAACTTTAGAAAACTATAATTTGTTTATTAGTATACTTTATAATTTAAATTAAACCTTAATATTAATAAACTATAATTTGGTTATTAGTATCCTTTATAATTTAAATTAAACCTTAATCTTAATAAACTATAATTTGGTTATTAGTATACTTTATAATTTAAATTAAACCTTAATCTTAATAAACTATAATTTGGTTATTAGTATACTTTATAATTTAAATTAAACCTTAACCTTAATAAACTATAATTTGGTTATTAGTATCCTTTATAATTTAAATTAAACCTTAATCTTAATAAACTATAATTTGGTTATTAGTATAGTTTATAATTTAAATTAAACCATAATTTTAGTAAACTGTAATTTGGTTATTAGTATATTTAATAATTTAAATTAAATCTTAACTTTAGAAAACTATAATTTGTAATTTAAATTAAACCTTATTTTTAGTAAACTGTAATTTGGTTATTAGTATATTTTATAATTTAAATTAAACCTTTACTTTAGTAAACTATAATTTGGTTATTAGTATATTTTATAATTTAAATTAAACCTTAACTTTAGTAAACTATATTTTTGGTTATTAGTATATTTTATAATTTAAATTAAACCTTAATCTTAATATACTATAATTTGGTTATTAGTATACTTTATAATTTAAATTAAACCTTAATCTTAATAAACTATAATTTGGTTATTAGTATACTTTATAATTTAAATTAAACCTTAACCTTAGGATTATAATTTGGTTATTAGTATACTTTATAATTTAAATTAAACCTTCATCTTAATAAACTATAATTTGGTTATTAGTATACTTTATAATTTAAATTAAACCTTAACCTTAATAAGTTATAATTTGGTTGTTATTATACTTTATAATTTAAATTAAACCTTAACCTTAATAAGCTATAATTTGGTTATTAGTATACTTTATAATTTAAATTAAACCTTAACCTTAGGGCGATAGTTAAGTTATAATTTGGTTATTAGTATATTTTATAATTTAAATTAAACCTTAACCTTAGGATTATAATTTGGTTATTAGTATACTTTATAATTTAAATTAAACCTTAATTTTAATAAACTATAATTTGGTTATTAGTATATTTTATAATTTAAATTAAACCTTAACCTTAATAAGTTATAATTTGGTTGTTATTATACTTTATAATTTAAATTAAACCTTAACCTTAATAAGTTATAATTTGGTTATTAGTATACTTTATAATTTAAATTAAACCTTAACCTTAATAAGCTATAATTTGGTTATTAGTATACTTTATAATTTAAATTAAACCTTAATCTTAATAAGTTATAATTTGGTTATTAGTATACTTTATAATTTAAATTAAACCTTAACCTTAATAAGTTATAATTTGGTTATTAGTATATTTTATAATTTAAATTAAACCTTAACTTTAGGGCGATAGTTAAGTTATAATTTAATTATTAGTATACTTTATAACTTAAATTAAACCTTAATTTTAATAAGTTACACTTTAATTATTAGTATACTTTATAATTTAAATTAAACCTTAATCTTAATAAGTTATAATTTAATTATTAGTATACTTTATAATTTAAATTAAACCTTAACCTTAATAAGCTATAATTTGGTTATTAGTATACTTTATAATTTAAATTAAACCTTAACCTTAGGGCGATAGTTAAGTTATAATTTGGTTATTAGTATATTTTATAATTTAAATTAAACTTTAACCTTAATAAGCTATAATTTGGTTATTAGTATACTTTATAACTTAAATTAAACCTTAATCTTAATAAACTATAATTTGGTTATTAGTATATTTTATAATTTAAATAAAACCTTAACCTTAATAAACTATAATTTGGTTATTAGTATATTTTATAATTTAAATTAAACCATAATCTTTAGTAAACTGTAATTTGGTTATTAGTATATTTTATAATTTAAATTAAACCTTAACCTTAGGAATCTATAATTTAATTATTAGTATACTTTATAATTTAAATTAAACCTTAATCTTAATAAGCTATAATTTAATTATTAGTATGCTTATAATTTAAATTAAACCTTAACCTTAGGAATCTATAATTTAATTATTAGTATGCTTATAATTTAAATTAAACCTTAATCTTAGGAATCTATAATTTAATTATTAGTATACTTTATACTTTAAATTAAGCTTAATCTTAATAATCTATAATTTAATTATTAGTATGCTTATAATTTAAATTAAATCTTAACCTTAGGAATCTATAATTTAATTATTAGTATACTTTATAATTTAAATTAAACCTTAACCTTAGGGCTATAGTTAAGTTATAATTTGGTTATTAGTATATTTTATAATTTAAATTAAACCTTAACCTTAATAAACTATAATTTGGTTATTAGTATACTTTATAATTTAAATTAAACCTTAATCTTAGTAAACTATAATTTGTTTATTAGTATATTTTATAATTTAAATTAAACCTTAATTTTAATAAGCTATAATTTGGTTATTAGTATACTTTATAATTTAAATTAAACTTTAATTTTAATAAGCTATAATTTGATTATTAGTATATTTTATAATTTAAATTAAACTTTAATTTTAATAAGCTATAATTTGTTTATTAGTATATTTTATAATTTAAATTAAACCTTAATCTTAATAAGGTATAATTTGGTTATTAGTATATTTTATAATTTAAATTAAACCTTAACCTTAATAAGCTATAATTTGGTTATTAGTATACTTTATAATTTAAATTAAACCTTAATCTTAATAAGCTATAATTTGGTTATTAGTATACTTTATAATTTAAATTAAACCTTAATCTTAATAAGTTATAATTTGGTTATTAGTATACTTTATAATTTAAATTAAACTTTAACTTTAGAGTTATAATTTGGTTGTTAGTATACTTTATAATTTAAATTAAACCTTAACCTTAATAAGCTATAATTTGGTTATTAGTATACTTTATAATTTAAATTAAACCTTAACCTTAGGGCGATAGTTAAGTTATAATTTGGTTATTAGTATACTTTATAATTTAAATTAAACCTTAACCTTAGGATTATAATTTGGTTATTAGTATACTTTATAATTTAAATTAAACCTTAACCTTAGGATTATAATTTGGTTATTAGTATACTTTATAATTTAAATTAAACCTTAACCTTAATAAGCTATAATTTGGTTATTAGTATACTTTATAATTTAAATTAAACCTTAACCTTAGGATTATAATTTGGTTGTCAGTATACTTTATAATTTAAATTAAATCTTAATCTTAATAAGCTATAATTTGGTTATTAGTATACTTTATAATTTAAATTAAACCTTAATCTTAATAAGCTATAATTTGGTTATTAGTATACTTTATAATTTAAATTAAACCTTAATCTTAATAAACTATAATTTGGTTATTAGTATACTTTATAATTTAAATTAAACCTTAACCTTAATAAACTATAATTTGGTTATTAGTATACTTTATAATTTAAATTAAACCTTAACCTTAGGGCTATAGTTAAGTTATAATTTGGTTATTAGTATATTTTATAATTTAAATTAAACCTTAACTTTAGAATATAATTTGGTTATTAGTATACTTTATAATTTAAATTAAACCTTAATTTTAGTAAACTATAATTTGGTTATTAGTATATTTTATAATTTAAATAAAACCTTAACCTTAATAAACTATAATTTGGTTATTAGTATATTTTATAATTTAAATTAAACCATAATTTTAGTAAACTGTAATTTGGTTATTAGTATATTTTATAATTTAAATTAAACCTTAACTTTAGAAAACTATAATTTGTTTATTAGTATACTTTGTAATTTAAATTAAACCTTATTTTTAGTAAACTGTAATTTGGTTATTAGTATATTTTATAATTTAAATTAAACCTTTACTTTAGTAAACTATAATTTGGTTATTAGTATATTTTATAATTTAAATTAAACCTTAATCTTAATATACTATAATTTGGTTATTAGTATACTTTATAATTTAAATTAAACCTTAATCTTAATAAACTATAATTTGGTTATTAGTATACTTTATAATTTAAATTAAACCTTAATCTTAATAAACTATAATTTGGTTATTAGTATACTTTATAATTTAAATTAAACCTTAACCTTAATAAGTTATAATTTGGTTGTTAGTATACTTTATAATTTAAATTAAACCTTAACCTTAATAAGCTATAATTTGGTTATTAGTATACTTTATAATTTAAATTAAACCTTAACCTTAGGATTATAATTTGGTTATTAGTATACTTTATAATTTAAATTAAACCTTAACCTTAGGATTATAATTTGGTTATTAGTATACTTTATAATTTAAATTAAACCTTAATTTTAATAAGTTATAATTTGGTTATTAGTATACTTATAATTTAAATTAAACCTTAATCTTAATAAGCTATAATTTGGTTATTAGTATACTTTATAATTTAAATTAAACCTTAACCTTAGGGCGATAGTTAAGCTATAATTTGGTTATTAGTATACTTTATAATTTAAGTTAAACCTTAACTTTAGAATATAATTTGGTTATTAGTATACTTTATAATTTAAATTAAACCTTAATTTTAGTAAACTATAATTTGGTTATTAGTATATTTTATAATTTAAATAAAACCTTAACCTTAATAAACTATAATTTGGTTATTAGTATATTTTATAATTTAAATTAAACCTTAACTTTAGAAAACTGTAATTTGGTTATTAGTATATTTTATAATTTAAATTAAACCTTAACTTTAGTAAACTATAATTTGGTTGTTAGTATATTTTATAATTTAAATTAAACCTTAATCTTAATAAGCTATAATTTGGTTATTAGTATACTTTATAATTTAAATTAAACCTTAATCTTAATAAGCTATAATTTGGTTGTTAGTATACTTTATAATTTAAATTAAACCTTAACCTTAGAGTTATAATTTGGTTATTAGTATATTTTATAATTTAAATTAAACCTTAATCTTAATAAGCTATAATTTGGTTGTTAGTATACTTTATAATTTAAATTAAACCTTAACCTTAATAAGCTATAATTTGGTTATTAGTATACTTTATAATTTAAATTAAACCTTAACCTTAGGGCGATAGTTAAGTTATAATTTGGTTATTAGTATACTTTATAATTTAAATTAAACCTTAACCTTAATAAGTTATAATTTGGTTGTTATTATACTTTATAATTTAAATTAAACCTTAACCTTAATAAGTTATAATTTGGTTGTTAGTATACTTTATAATTTAAATTAAACCTTAACCTTAATAAGTTATAATTTGGTTATTAGTATACTTTATAATTTAAATTAAACCTTAATCTTAATAAGCTATAATTTGGTTATTAGTATACTTTATAATTTAAATTAAACCTTAATCTTAATAAGCTATAATTTGGTTATTAGTATACTTTATAATTTAAATTAAACCTTAACCTTAATAAGCTATAATTTGGTTATTAGTATACTTTATAATTTAAATTAAACCTTAACCTTAGGGCGATAGTTAAGTTATAATTTGGTTATTAGTATATTTTATAATTTAAATTAAACCTTAACTTTAGAATATAATTTGGTTATTAGTATACTTTATGATTTAAATTAAACTTTAACTTTAGAGTTATAATTTGTTTATTAGTATACTTTATAATTTAAATTAAACCTTAACCTTAATAAATTATAATTTAGTTATTAGTATATTTTATAATTTAAATTAAACCTTAACCTTAGGGCTATAGTTAAGTTATAATTTGGTTATTAGTATATTTTATAATTTAAATTAAACCTTAACTTTAGAATATAATTTGGTTATTAGTATACTTTATTATTTAAATTAAACCTTAATTTTAGTAAACTATAATTTGGTTATTAGTATACTTTATAATTTAAATTAAACCTTAATCTTAATAAGCTATAATTTGATTATTAGTATATTTTATAATTTAAATTAAACTTTAATTTTAATAAGCTATAATTTGATTATTAGTATACTTTATAATTTAAATTAAACTTTAATTTTAATAAGCTATAATTTGTTTATTAGGATATTTTATAATTTAAATTAAACCTTTACTTTAGTAAACTATAATTTGGTTATTAGTATATTTTATAATTTAAATTAAACCTTAACTTTAGTAAACTATAATTTGGTTATTAGTATATTTTATAATTTAAATTAAACCTTAACTTTAGTAAACTATAATTTGGTTATTAGTATATTTTATAATTTAAATTAAACCTTAATCTTAATAAACTATAATTTGGTTATTAGTATACTTTATAATTTAAATTAAACCTTAATCTTAATAAACTATAATTTGGTTATTAGTATACTTTATAATTTAAATTAAACCTTAACCTTAATAAGTTATAATTTGGTTATTAGTATACTTTATAATTTAAATTAAACTTTAACCTTAATAAGTTATAATTTGGTTATTAGTATACTTTATAATTTAAATTAAACCTTAACCTTAGGATTATAATTTGGTTATTAGTATACTTTATAATTTAAATTAAACCTTAACTTTAATAAACTATAATTTGGTTATTAGTATACTTTATAATTTAAATTAAACCTTAACTTTAGAAAACTATAATTTGTTTATTAGTATACTTTATAATTTAAATTAAACCTTAATATTAATAAACTATAATTTGGTTATTAGTATCCTTTATAATTTAAATTAAACCTTAATCTTAATAAACTATAATTTGGTTATTAGTATACTTTATAATTTAAATTAAACCTTAATCTTAATAAACTATAATTTGGTTATTAGTATACTTTATAATTTAAATTAAACCTTAACCTTAATAAACTATAATTTGGTTATTAGTATACTTTATAATTTAAATTAAACCTTAACCTTAGGGCTATAGTTAAGTTATAATTTGGTTATTAGTATATTTTATAATTTAAATTAAACCTTAACTTTAGAATATAATTTGGTTATTAGTATACTTTATAATTTAAATTAAACCTTAATTTTAGTAAACTATAATTTGGTTATTAGTATATTTTATAATTTAAATGAAATCTTAACCTTAATAAACTATAATTTGGTTATTAGTATATTTTATAATTTAAATTAAACCTTAATTTTAATAAACTATAATTTGGTTATTAGTATATTTTATAATTTAAATTAAACCTTAACTTTAGAAAACTATAATTTGTTTATTAGTATACTTTATAATTTAAATTAAACCTTAATTTTAGTAAACTATAATTTGGTTATTAGTATATTTTATAATTTAAATTAAACCTTAACCTTAATAAACTATAATTTGGTTATTAGTATACTTTATAATTTAAATTAAACCTTAACCTTAGGGCTATAGTTAAGTTATAATTTGGTTATTAGTATATTTTATAATTTAAATTAAACCTTAACTTTAGAAAACTATAATTTGGTTATTAGTATACTTTATAATTTAAATTAAACCTTAACTTAAGTAAACTATAATTTGGTTATTAGTATACTTTATAATTGAAATTAAACCTTAATTTTAATAAATTATAATTCGTTTATTACTATATTTTATAATTTAAATTAAACCTTAATCTTAATAAACTATAATTTGGTTATTAGTATATTTTATAATTTAAATTAAACCTTCATTTTAATAAACTATAATTTGGTTATTAGTATACTTTATAATTTAAATTAAACCTTAACCTTAATAAACTATAATTTGGTTATTAGTATACTTTATAATTTAAATTAAACCCTAACCTTAATAAACTATAATTTGGTTATTAGTATACTTTATAATTTAAATTAAACCTTTACTTTAGTAAACCATAATTTGGTTATTAGTATATTTTATAATTTAAATTAAACCTTAACTTTAGTAAACTATAATTTGGTTATTAGTATATTTTATAATTTAAATTAAACCTTACTCTTAATAAACTATAATTTGGTTATTAGTATACATTATAATTTAAATTAAACCTTAACCTTAGGGCTATAGTTAAGTTATAATTTGGTTATTAGTATATTTTATAATTTAAATTAAACCAAAAATTTTAGAAAACTATAATTTGTTTATTAGTGTATTTTATAATTTAAATTAAACATAATCTTAATAAACTATAATTTGGTTATTAGTATACTTTATAATTTAAATTAAACCTTAATCTTAATAAACTATAATTTGGTTATTAGTATACTTTATAATTTAAATTAAACCTTAATCTTAAAAAACTATAATTTGGTTATTAGTATACTTTATAATTTAAATTAAACCTTAATCTTAATAAACTATAATTTGGTTATTAGTATACTTTATAATTTAAATTAAACCTTAACCTTAGGGCTATAGTTAAGTTATAATTTGGTTATTAGTATATTTTATAATTTAAACTAAGCCTTAACCTTAGGGCTATAGTTAAGTTATAATTTGGTTATTAGTATATTTTATAATTTAAATTAAACCTTAACTTTAGAAAACTATAATTTGTTTATTAGTATATTTTATAATTTAAATTAAACCTTAATTTTAATAAGCTATAATTTGGTTGTTAGTATACTTTTTTATTGAATAATTTATTTATTTATATATAAAATTATTTGTTTTAATAAATTTATTTTGAATATATAAATATATAAGTAATTTTTTTTGAAATTAAATAATTTTTAATTATTAGGTTTAAAAAAATTATTGTTAAAAAAGTTTTCTTGTAATTTAATATTAATTTTATTAATTTGATTTATAATTTTTTATTATATTAAGTTTTATTTTTATTATATTTATTTTATTAATATTCTTTTTTACTGATAATAATTCTTGATTTATTAATATAAGTATTTATATTAAAATAATTAATTTATATTATATATGTATTTATTACGTTTCCTGATTTTCCCTCGCTAAAAAAAAAATATGTATACATAAATATATTTATATATTATAATAATAAAATAATTATATATATATAAATATTTATTATATATTATAATTTAGAATTTATTTATAATTAAATATATATTTAATATATTTAATCTATATGCCATATAGCGTTATTATGAGAGATTTAGTATTTTAATATAAGTATTTATTATATATAAGTATATATATTTAATTATAATTCTTGATCTAGTTAATATAAGTATTTATATTAAAATAATTAATTTATATTATATATGTATTTATTATATATACATAAATATATTTATATATTATAATAATAAAATAATTATATATATATAAATATTTATTATATATTATAATTTAGAATTTATTTATAATTAAATATATATTTAATATATTTAATCTATATGCCATATAGCGTTATTATGAGAGATTTAGTATTTTAATATAAGTATTTATTATATATAAGTATATATATTTAATTATAATTCTTGATCTAGTTAATATAAGTATTTATATTAAAATAATTAATTTATATTATTATTAATATAAAATATTTTTCTATATTTATTGTTATTGTTAATATAATAAAAAATAAATTTTTATATTTAAATAAATAATTATAGGAATAACTCTTTTTTGATTTTAAAAAAAAAAGAGTTATTCCATATAGTATATTTTATTAAAAATGTATTTGTTACATTAAATAAATTTGATCGCAAGATATTTTTAACATATATATATATATATTAAAGGTTGATTATTGGGCTGGTAATCAATTGTTTAATCTTAAGGGGGGGATTATTATTTTTTTTTTTTCTTTATATATTTTATTTTATTTTATTTTTATTATTATTATAATGATTTTTTTTTTTTATGTTTGTTAGTATAAGTTTTAAATTTATTTTTGTTTGTTATAATAGTTTATTTTAATTGTATTTAATTTTTTTTTTTGATCAAAGTTTTATTCTTGCTTTATTTTAATTTATTAGGATATATTATATACGGTTTTATTTTTTAAATATTAGGATGTAGTAATTAGATTTAAAAATTTAATAACTTAAGAATTAGTAATCCTTGAAGTAGAGGTTAATGTCGTGCCAGCTACCGCGGTTATACGTCATTTGCATAATTAATTGTTTTGGTGGCAGATATTTTTTATATGGAAGAATATTATATAATTTATGGTGGAATAATTATTGTTTATTTATTTTCTATTTTTTTTTTCTGTAATGGCTATAGTTTAAACTGGGATTAGATACCCCATTATTTTAGTTTTAATTTTTTTCCAGGGTAGTATTAGTTTTTTATGAAATCTAAAGAATTTGGCGGCATTTTATCTTTTTAGGGGAACCTGTTCTTTAAATGATAATACACGATTAGCTTTACTATATCTAAAGGTTTGTATACTTCCGTTATCAGGATATTTAATAATAATATATTCTTGTTTTTATATAATAAATTATTTCAGGTCAAGGTGCAGCTTATGATATAGTATGAAATGGGTTACAATAATATTATTTATATGGATTTTTTTTTTAAAATTTAAGATGAAGGTGGATTTATTAGTAAGTTTTTATAATTATAAGTTCTGAATTAGTTCTAATTTGTGTACATATCGCCCGTCATTCTCATATTTGAGACAAGTCGTAACATAGTAGATTTACTGGAAAGTGAATCTGGTTGACAGAGTATAATATATTATTGTTTTCGTTTACGTTGAAAAATTTTTTTGTGCAATTCAGAATGCTCTGATTATCAATTATATAATTTTTTTTTGCTGAATTTTCTAATTTTTAATTAAGTTATTTTATTTTTTTTGATGTTTAGTATATTTGAAAAGCTTATATTTATTATAGTTTATTTTTAATGTAAATGGTTTATTTTAATTTTGTTAAAGAATTTTTTTATTATTTTACCTTTTGTATCAGGGTTAATTAAATATTATTTTTGTATTAATTTTTCTCGAATTGTAAGGATCTATATTATAATGATTTTTATTGTTTTATAACTATTTAAAATTTTAATATAGGAGTGAAATTCTATACGTTTTATAAGATATCTAGTTCTCTAAGATAAAATTTAATTTTTAATGACTGTATTGTTTACATAAAAATTGGAAACGTACAAGATGCAAATATTCTTCAAACTGACCTAAACAGAATTCAACGTTGGTCGAAAATGGGATTAAAGTAAACGCGGAAAAAAGTAAATCGATTGTATTTACAAAAATGAGAAAAGTTTTTGAAGTTCAATATAAATTAGGGGATGAAAATATATTACAAGTAGACTCTTGAAAATACCTGGGCGTAACTTTGAGCAAAGATTTAAATTAGGGAGAACACACAAATTCAGTAACTGGGAAAGGGTGGAGGGCACTTCATAAAGTCAAAAGAATACTGCGGAAAAGTACTCGAAAGACTAAAAATGATGCTTATAGCTATTCTTGAGTATGGAGCGGTGTGTTGGAATTCCTACACAACCGATCAGATACACGCATTGGACAGGGTTCAAAACCTGCCGTAAAAAGCAAATATTTATAGAGGCACGAGTAATCTGGAGGAGAAACAGGGCCAGACTTTGTGGACTGTACAAAGCGTGTACAGACGAACCGGAATGGAGTCATATCAAAACACGTGTTCATTTACCAACTTATGTAGCGAGAAATGATCACTCATTCAAAATTAATCAGAGAAGACAACGAACGGACATGGGTAAGTACTAATTCGTAAATAGGACCGTAAAAGACTGGAATGGTTTGCCTGCAAGCGACTTTTCCAAAGAGTGTAAAATCATTTAGGATCCAAATTAGGGGCATGGATTAACTTAATATATTTATGCTCACAATTAGTGTTAATGTATTTGTATATCTAATATTAATTTTTTAAAACTTATATTCCTTTATTGGAATATTAAATGTATGTTGCCACCGGGCTAATCCCATTGTGACAAAATTATCTTTTTTTAACGAGGGACAAAAAAGTGGGATCTTCGAAAGACGAAGAGGAGGGTCCGCACTCAACAGTGTGGGATTCTTAGCCAATAAACCCTGTTTCTCCCCCGAACTATATACACATTACATCAGGGAGGTGTAACAAATTTGTTTTCTCCGTATTGGACCTATACATCTATTTACAGCTTACATCTATGTACTACAACATATTAATTTACATTATATATCAACACGTGTTTTTACACCTTATTCGGTGGCTGATTGTGTTTTGAGGATATTACTAATATAATTTTCAATCTGCCTCCAATTTTCTAGTAGTAGTTTCACAAAATTCTGTTTTGATATTTTCTCATTGACGCTCAGTTCTAGTCTTCCCCTCTCATCGGCCCAAGCGTCACAGTAGAAGATGGTGTGTTCGGCGTCGTCGTCCTCGTTTCCACAGAAGTCGCACTTACAGAAGTCTGCCTTCTTAAACCTTTTCTCTGCACTGCCTCCAGTTTCTTCTTCGCCTTGCTAGTTTTGAGGTCGTCCGCCAAAAATGGTGCCCCGCAGAGCATCTGCGCTTGTTTTACGCTCATCGGAATTCTTATTTTTTTATCCGTTGGGCCGTTTATGTTTGGCATCATGCGCGCCAACAGCCGACATCCTCTGGGCTTTATCTATCTACTACATAACCGGAATTAATGTAGTTTTAGAAACTGATCATAAGCCACTTCTTCAAATACTCCACATCAAACCGTTAGACGACTTAACACCGAGATTACAGCGAATGAAACTTTTGCTTATGATATTTCATTACACCGTCATTTACGTGCCGGGAAAACTATTAGTTTTGGCTGATGCCCTATCGAGAAACCATCATCATCGGCGCGACAACTTATTTCTGAGTCTTGGCCTCAAGGAACCTTCTCCAATTATTGCGACCCAGTGCCTCCTTCCACCAGTTTCTCAGTCCCAACTCTAGTATCTCTATCCGCCTCATCCCTATATCCTCTTTCATATTTCAGAATCCTCTTTTCTCCTCACGTGCCTTGTCCATCCGAGTCTATTTACCTTAATGAATCTTCCAATTTCCATATCTTTAAATAGGACATACAACTTTTGGTTAAAACGTTTCCGCCAGTCCCCGTTATCACAAAGCACCAGTAAGATATGTTCATCGTTTTTCCCAGTGGTCCATGTTTCACATGCATATGTCGAGACGGGCCTTATGAGGGTCTTCTTATATTGCAGGATCTTCACCGATATGACAATTTGGCTTTATGCTCTTTGAAAGCCCATGTAACATTTATTGCCCACATTTATTCTGTGCTTTATTTCATACGTGTGTCATTATCCCTCTGTACTATTGCCCCCAAATATGTGAATTCGATATGTACTCTCCTATTTAAACTTCCTTTTCTTTAGCATACTTTCTATCTGACGTCATGTACTTTGTCTTTTTTTCGTTAATTATCAGACGTATCTTCTTTGCGCGAGCTTCAAGTGCGAGAAAGGCCTCTTTCAGCGCACGAAAGGACCTATTAATTATGTCCACCTACAGAGAAACCCAATTCCTAGTTACGAATCGAACAGTGATTTAGAACTCGAAACTTCAAAGTTCATACATTTTAATGTCAATAATATTCCTACGACGGACTGTTGGAAAAAATAAGAATAGAGCAAGGCAAATATGAGATTTGTTTAAATCTAAAAGAATATTGTGTAAGCGAATTTAAACAAACTACCGGTTAAATTGCAACTATATTGTCCTTTTAAAGGCAATATTTCGCTAGTCGAAAACTTGCCGTTATATAATACACGTACAATTATTCCGAATTAGTTGCAATAAAGTGTTTTTAAAAAACTGCATTAAGGTCACTTAGGAATCAATAAATTCCGCTCGAGAATTCAACAACCATGTGTGGTGGATGGGACTGAGTGCGCAGATAAATAATTTGATCAAGTTCTGTCCGGAATGCATCTAGGGAAGAATTAATCAGAAAGAAAAGTTTACCTTGGAGGAATTCTCAAATATACTATGGCAGAAAATTGCTTTAGACCTGTTTAAAAATGATTCGTGGTCTTTTATTGTTACCGATTACTATCCCAGATTCTTTGAAATTGTTTCCTTGAAACAAATGACCGAAAAGGAGATAATACGTATACGACCGGAAAAATTTGACAGTAAGAACTGAGTCACAGTACAGAACAGAATTTGTCAAATTCGCGAAAGAATACGGATTTCGCCTTATTATGCGCAAAATAACGGCAAAGTTGAAAATGCGGTAAAAATATCATCTTAAAAAAATGGCACAACTAATCTAGGATTACTCGCATATTGGTCAACACCTCTGGTAAATGAGTAGTCCTGCGGAACTCATGTTCTTGAGGAAAGTTCGATCTACAGTGCCTACCCTTCCTAAGAAGCTAGATTTCTTTGCAAAAAAAACGGCCAAGTGCAAACGAAAGAGAAGTTTATAAAAAGGAAACAAATAAAGAATTATAACAAAAGACATCGTGCGAGAACCTTACCAAATTTATCCATAAACAACAGAGGATGTTGTAGATATACGTAAGTACGGAGTAAGACAACAGACGTATCCAATTATCGCCCTATTTCCCAGAGCCAATATTCTCAAAAATTCTTGAGAAAGCAATACTTATGAGAATTGCAGATTTTCTTCCAAATTTAAACTTATTTCCACATCATAGCATGGTTTAATTAGTGGAAAATCTACCAACACAGTTTCATACGACTTCGTTCGAAGTATTCATGACGCACTCGATGAAAGACTGGCATTTTTGATGACCTCTCGAATATTCTACTCAGAAAATCAGATTTCTATGGGATCAGGGGAGTTGCCCTGTCTTTATTGACATCGTACTTGCCAAACAGACGCCAAAAAGTTGGGATTGAAAACTCTGATGGAAATAAGTATCTGTCTGAATGGGAAACAATTACCTGCGAAGTCCCTCATCACTCAATTTTCATCATATACATTAACTATTTCTTCGAGCTAATAGAGGACTTTGCTGTCCCACAAGTAATTAATCAAAATATCCAAGAGGAAGGGAACAACAATGATAATATGGTTTAGAAAGAAGACAGATTATCTCAAGTATTACCAGACAAAAATATTAATGTTAGGGTGAGACAAGTTAGGGAGAGGAGACTCCCAGTGTGGATGAAAGATTATGTACAAATATTAAACATATAAGAAATGGAAATGCATATTTGCAAATTAGCTTGCAAAGTAAATAATTTTGTAGCATAATATCACCCTTCACTTTGTGTACCCTTTTTTATGTAAATACTAGCTGGAGACCTGGCGTTTTTATTTATATTATCCCGGTGCATTAGTTAATTCTTGGTCAACACATGACTAAACCGGCATCGAATTGATATTCGATAAAAGTTTTTATATAAATAATAAAACAACGACATCGAAAACATCAAAATAAGAAACTCAAATATTTTCCCAGTATCTCGACAGTCATATTTTCAGTACACTAACAAAATAAAATTTATTTCCCACTTAAGGGGTGAATTTATACTTAAATCGCATATTAAATGTCATAATGTAACACAGCGACCCGCTTTACACCGATTCCGACCCCAATGTTGATAATGTCGTGTTATTTTCATTACTCATTTCCATCTCCCCCCACTTCACATGCTGCAAAGGGAAATTATTCACAAATATTGTAGGGGAAACACTATAAAAGTAATTGACATCAAGAAGTCTGTTTCGACTTAAATGAGCCTTTATTACAAATAAAAAAAACCACCAATTCCACGGCTCCCCCTATGAGAGTAGTTCGGAAGCTTTACGCCAAATGTTCATAGGTAATTGTAACGTTTGACTGTCTGTTTTGTCGCCTGTCGCCTGAACCCGACGGTATAGGTTCTTCCGGAGCTTGAGAAATTCCCATTCTGTTTGCCTCCAAATACTGCCTACGCTCGTCTCTAAGATTTTAAACTCTATTTACGCTACACGTTCGCCGACCGAAATTTTGACGTCTCACTGGTGGCATTTTCTTATCACTAACAATAAATAACATGACGATAAACCTCTCGACACACATCCAAACAAACTAAGTTTTGTTGTTGCGAAAGAAAGTGTAATTGAACATGAATGAATGTCAATCTATCAATACTGTATTAACACCTCTCTCTCATTGCCAAAATTACACTTATAATAACACAGTAACTGGGATGAATTGTATAGGAACGGCTAATAGGAATTTTAACCCGCAGTTGTCTTTATCGTCGCCTTTCTCGCGACAATTCAATTGAGTTATAAACATTTACATGAATATCTCTTGAACTCTGCAAGATATCGGAATGAAACATACACGACAGTAAGTTAAAATTCCTGTTTCAATCACTGAAATTTTAATTGAAATCCGTTGAGTCGTTTTGGAGCATAACAGGTCTCGAGTATAGGCAACATCAGAGATTCAAATGCGCGAATGTAATGTAGCCTTCTCGTAGTAGAAGTTTTCTGAAATCTTCCAATTTTCTGCGCAATTTCCTTTATTTTTCTTTCAGTACAGAGTATTATAAAACTTATTAAAAAAGGATTTACGAAATCGGTAAAGTAGTTCTCGAGTTTTGGCGTTATATATTTTTTTTAAAAGTGGGGAAAAGGATGATTAGTGATGAAAGATGGTTTGTAAATACTTTAGATGTTAACTAGAAATGTAAATAAAGTTTTCTTAACAAATTATTTTGTAGTGTCTTCAATTTATGTATATTGTACTTTTATTCAATAAAAAGAGAAAGGTGTAAGGTTTGTCTGCCGCTGAGGTCTGGCAATCCTGTAGATGAGTTCAACAATACTGTGGAGGGATGCAACAAGCGGCAGTCTCGAGACAGCCTTGATCCTAACCAGACTTAATGTGTTATTTTAATCCTTGTCTCACAATACCAATTCCTACTTTAATGTTAAATTTAGGTTGAGGATGTCAGCCTGAGCAAGTAAGAGCTGGAAGTTGTATAATTCTTTTATACTTTATTAGCTTCATAACCTTTGTTTTTATTGTATAAATTCCTCTCGAGTTTCCAACCGGGTCAAA